>PVIU01013761.1:0-54636 GCA_004026605.1 Ondatra zibethicus | reverse complement strand
GAAGAATGGATCAAGAAAGTGTGGATTATATACTCATTAGAATACTACTCAGCGGTAAAAAAACAAGGACATCTTGAAGTTTGCATGCAAATGGATGGAAATAGAAAACGCTATCCTGAGTGAGGTAACCCAAACCCAGAAAGATGATTATGGTATGTACTCACTCATTAGTGGACCCTAGCTATAAAATAAAGGTCACACAAGGTTTTCTATTTTACTTTTATAAAGCACAGTTTTCCCATGAGGCACTTCTGCCTCCACTCTGTCCAGAGGCAGCCCTTTGTCATCTTTGACATTCCCCAAGACAGATATCCCTGTCTCCACTCCCTTGTTCTCTTCCCCTCCTCACCCATCCTCTATCTCCTGTCTTTGTCTCTGATCTGCCCTTTGTCCCTTTGGGGCAAATAAATCTCCTTTGTGCTGAGAATTTCCTCTTGGGGATCCTGAGCCGATATGGATCCTCTTAGTATCTACATTGGGTAGAATTTAAGGCTAGCGTGAATGAACTATGGGGAGAGGAGCTAGCTAGGGAACTAGCTTTATTTGTTACAATTCTTCAAAATATTTTTTTATTCTTTAGAAGTTCCATACATGTACGTCCTTGTAACAAGCCATTAGCCTCTTTTATGCCCCCAGTCCTGCCAAAACCTTTCTTCCTCCTAAGAAGCCCATCTCCTACCTTCATGTCTTTGTTCTGTGTGTCTCACTAGGGTCACCTATATGAGCATGGGTGGGAAATTCTTTACTGAAGCATAGGCAACTTGTCAGTGGCTACATCACTAAAGAAAGTGACACATCTTCCTTCAACCACCATTGACTGTCACTAGTCCCCCAAGAAGGTAGAGGGTCTCATTAACCCTCCCCTCTTTCATAATGAAATATTGACAAGCTGAATCTTGTGTAAGCCTTGTGCAGGTAACCACAGCTCCAGTGAGTTCAAGAATACACCAAACGTATCGGACCCAGAAGAACCCTTCTCAGACTCTCCTCCAACCTCCTGTTCTTATATTCCTTCTGACCTCTTCTAAGATATTCCTTGAGCTTTTGGAAATAGGAAGGAGTGTTACAGGTTTATATTTAAGCTATAATTCAATTTAATGATTGGCCTTATATCAGTGCTTGTTTAATTGTTTGTTTAATAACCATTTATTACCTCTTTCTTGAACTCAGGGTATCAGGCTTTGGAAGTGAGTGCCCTTACACACTGAGCTATCTCACCAGTCTGAGCTCATGAGCTTAAGAACGCATGCAAATGACCATTTCTCGACTCATTGAGAAAGATGAACGTAGGATATGTTAGTCACCTTTATGTCACCAGGACAAAACATCTGAGAACATGGGTTAAGGTAGGAAGGATTTCTGCAGACTCTTGATTTCACAGGGTTCATTCACTTCATGGTTACCTGATTCTACTGCTTCTGGGTGCTTGTATGGTGAGGTAAAACGTCCTTGCAGAGAGTCTGCAGTGTTACCTAGGAGAGAGAATGATACCAACAAAAGCCAGGCAGGGACAAGGTACATCTTTTAAAGACACACTTTTAAAGACATACTTTTTCCAAGCAGACACACCTCTTAATAATGCATCACTAAGCTACAAATCCATCAGTGGGTTAATCTGTCAAGGAAATTCACACCCTTATAATCCAGTCACTTTTCAAACGCTCCCCGTCTGGTCATCAAGCTCTTAATACGGGCCTTTTGTGCGAGAGCATGCGGAAACACCATAGCCCAGTCACTGCACAATGTGGTACCACTGTGTGGGCACAGAGACAGTTCTTAGCCAGGAACTACCCAAGAAGAGTAGGCATTGAAGAAGTAAAAGAATAAGGGTCAAAACTTTACTCCATACTTTTCCATAATCTCAAAGAATTTACTGTTTCTTTTAGGTTTAATTTACGCTTTTGCTTGTTCTTATTGCTTTTTTAGTAGATTTTTAAAAAACTCCATTTGCTTGTTAATATTATAGAAGAATATTTACAGTTTTGATGACAGACAGGATTTTAATATCCTTGGCACTTCATAAAATAAAGTTTTTTAGGTATTCAAGCTGAGTGGTTAAGAGGTACTTTAGGTTTATTATTTGGAGAATGGCAATAAAAGTAGGGTTTTAAGCTCCCTAGCCTTCTGTCAGGCTCATTTATTTGACCGTCTTATTGGCTATCCAAAGAAAAAAAGCTATTGTGATAGATAATGGATCAAAGACTTATAGAATCAAAATCTAGAAATAGCTGAACACACTTTAATAACCGACTGATTTCAACATGAAGTTTAATAGGAGCAATTATGAGGTTGCTAGATACTGGTCTCTACCACCCTACAAACGAAACAAAAGGGAAAAAGCTGCTTGTGCCTAGGAAGGGTTGAGAAGACTCAATTTAGGGGCAGACATACAACACTGACTTGAGTTTTACTGGAGGCAGTCATGTGGAATCCCTGAACGATACCCCAAACTAATAAGAGCCTTGGAAAAAAGGAAGCACCGTTCCTGCTTTCCAGCCCATCTTTCTGATCTCTGAGACCAAAGACAAACAGCTATTGAATCCTCATCCATGCCATAAGCACATGATTTCAGGAAAGGGGAATGGTTTTGTTGGAGAAAAGGGAGAGGAAGCAAGTGTATTCAAACACCATTTAAATTCTTCAAGGTGGGCCTCAGGCTAGTGAACAGGAGCAATTAGAAAACAAATTTGGTTTATTATAGAAAATTAATATTATTATATTTAGAAAGTAAGTAGCTCATTTCAGGAAGCAACAAGTTTCTTCTTTCTTTACAAATAAATCAAATACATGACAAATGATGGGAACACTGAAAGGGGACTAGAATCTCTGAAAACAATGACCAAAAAAAAAAATTTACGATGGCCCTGACCCATTTCCAAGCACTTAGCTCATATCTCTTCATTCGATTTTTATAAGTACTCTATGGTGAAAGTGCTGGTCTACAGATACAAAAATGGATGCATAAAAATGAACTAACCCAGTCAAAGCACAAATAACTAGTACTCAGAAGCCCTCATATGTGTCTCCAAAGCCCATGGTTTCAGCAACTATCTACAGAGAGCTGGCATGTCTGCTTGTCTACTCATGCATAGAGTCTCTTATTATTCAAACATTCAACCACTCAGCAACAGAATTCAGGGTGGCGGAGTGTGTGAAAAGAAATTCAGATGTTTTCTCTGCCTCTTTTGATTACTTCATGCCATTCTGGAAGCTTCCAGACTGACAGAATAGTGGTCAACTGAGGATGTACCACTTCCAACCTCTACTCTGTTATGGAGTAGATTATTTTTTTTAACTATGTGAAGATGTGTTACATTGTTAGTGCTGCAGAATAATTGCTTAACTATGTAAAGATGTGTTGCTTTTTGTTTATGCTGCATTTGTTTAATTATGTAAAGGTGGGTTGCTGTTTCACCTTGCCAGCCTAAGGCACCTGATTGGTCTAATAAAAAGCTGAACAGCCAGGAGCTAGGAGGAGGGATAGGCTAGTCTGGTGGGCAGAGAGAGAAAAGGGGAGCCAGGAAGCCAGCAGGGGACCAGCTAGCTGGGGGCCAGAAGGACAGACAGATGGGAAGAAGCAGGAAGGCAGAATGAACAGTATGTAGATGAGGTCACAATGAGCCTTGGGCAACACATAGATGAACAGAAATTGGTTAATTTAAGGTTAATTAAGGGGGGTCCAGCAGTCCAAAAAAGCCGGGTACACTACTCTCTATCCACAAATTTGATCTTGGGATGGGCTTGTGATCATAGTACAGTTGGATAAAGCAAGAGAACGGTGTGGGGAAGGAGGGTGATGCAGAAGGGCTGCTCTGGTTAAGACCTGGAGGGCAAACTAGGCTTACAGTCTCTTTTCAAATGCCAGTCTAGGCAAACGGAACCGCCTTGGGGGATGCAGTGCCATTACTTAAGGAAGATGGTCATGTACATTTTGATTTCTCTGATTTATTTGTTCAACTTTTTTTCCCCCCATTTCTAATCTGTTACAGGCAGCTTAGTAAGTCTACAAAGTACAAGATGAACTGCTTATGTTTTCATTAAAAATCTGCAAGTTGACAGACTGCCATCAGAAAATGAGGCATTTTGTTCTAGAAGGGTCTATGTCAATCATTAGATGGCCTGCTTTCTCTTTCAGTATCTAAGGCATTAATCCATTTAGTTTATAGCCAAATAATGCTCTTATTTTGATCTGTGCACTGGAATTCCTGTTTGATGATAGTGAGATCCACCAACCAAAGCACCTCATCAGCATTTTATTTCTAAACTGAGAAACCTAGAAAAGGGCTTAAATAATTAGGATGAAATAGAAATTACTGCCTCCCATTAAAGAGGTTCAAAATTTATAAATGACAGAAAACTAATATGTATGCCTAAAATAGGTTTCTCTTGGATTGATGAGTTGATGAAATCGAAATCATTGCAAGACACCTAAGGTCACTGATAATTTTCCATTTGAGTACACATAGCACGGTAATTTAGAACTTATACAGTGTCTAATATTAGCAAGATTCATAGTTCATACTTCTAATTCTCTGTAAATGAGGAGATTAAAAAAAAATATGTTAGCTTGTCCGTAACCTCTAAGTCACAACAACAGTGAGAAAGAAATCAGATGGAGAGAAAAACTGCCGAGACAGGAAAACCCATGGCCCTGGCTTTTCCATGCTTTTAATAAAACAAGTCAGACTCACTATGAGATCTAACCTTTGAAAACTGCATAGCTTGATGTCACAATGATTCTGGCAGGATTAACTGACTGAGGCTTGCGGAGTGATTTCAAGGTTCTTTAGGGTACCAGTTAAGTTCCTTTTTAAATTTGATTAAATCTCATAAGAGGCCTGATCCAGAATAGACGATTCAATAAACATAGATTCTAAGAAAGATCACAAGTAACTGTTACTCGGGAAAGGTTCAAATAGGGCTAAACATGCAGAGCAATTGTGCGTGGGGTAGGCTATTTCTCTGGGTAACGTGGCTGAATTCATTCACTTCAGTGAAGAGGAAACCAGACAGGAAAAGACAAACTGATTTGCCCAGTATCAAAGAGCTGACTGATGGTGCTGACAGATTAGTAGGGGCATTAAAGAGCTAAGCTCCAAAGTGCCTGACCACTTGTGATCTAAAGCTGCTGGGAGCTGCACATACATGAGAAACACACACACACACACACACACACACACACACACACTATACAAACAATAATAGTAATACTACTAATAATAAAATTTAAAGGAAGATGCTATTACAGTTTGGAGACAGGAAGATCCCTGGACCTTGCTTAGCTGGTCACTAAAATGATAAATTCAGGTAGATATTTAGGTTTAGCGATACTGACACCTGATAGTTGATTAGGGCCCTTAAATTTGAAGTTTGTTTTACTTTGAAGATTGAATACAATGACCTTCCTAAAATTTGAATTATAACTCATTTTTGTTTCACTTATATTAATTACGATGATAGACTCATTTCAAATAGATTACTGGCAGAGCATCAAAATAGCTCTGGTTCTTTGTATATTTGAGGGGTTATGTAAGCATTTAAAAGTCTGGTCTTCCACAATAAAGGTCACCTCCACCCCCTGACATCAGTCAGTGTCCAGCTAGGAGACAAAAACCAATTAGTAATCGGAATGGGAAATTTTAATATGGCACATTGTGCCGGGTGCCCCTCTCCTAAGAGTGGGCAATAACTCATAAGAATATCCCGAGTCTCTGACAGAGTACCCAGGTAAACAACCAATGTGGAGAACAGACCTCCTCAAGATTGAGGTCCATACTGCGCTCAAGAAGAGGTCTCTCTAGATCACCAGGTCACAGGAAGTTTGCCTGGTTGTTCACAGCAGGAATGGCCTACATGTGCCCGGTAAACAGTGATCACTCCCCAAGTGCAGATGAACTGAGCCTGGCAAATCAACTTTTAGGGATATCTGTGACATTCATGGGGAAGTTGTCAACAGACAGAGTGCTGAAATTTTCCCAAGAAGCCCCCCATACATAGACACTACGACTTGAGGTGAATGGCGCTAGGTAAACTCCATATGCCCAGGTGCCAGTCATGAGATAGGAAAAAGGAGCAAAATGGAAAATAGGAGAAAAAGAAGAATTGTGTTCCATTTCTAGTGTCTCTGCAGCTCCCACACTGAAAAGGGTTAAGCTTGTGTTCACCGCCAAGAAGCATTTCAAGCGCCCCATTTGAGGAGCAAGCAGTACAGGATGGGTTTGGGGCAAGAGTACTGTTGGAAGGCTTTTGATGACTGGTGGAGGTTGCCGTCTCCCCAAGGCCTGGCAGCTTATCTCAATAGCTTGACAAGATGGGGCTCCCTCCCTCTGGCAGAACTTCCTGCCTTTACCTGACCTTATCTGGAGAATGTCCCTGGGCCTGGAAGACTGAAAGTTGTCTCTGAACCAGATGCCTTTATTTTTAGCTTGACCCTTGACACAGATTTCTGTTAAGAAGACTTGTGCTAGGAGCCTTGCGATAGGAGTGTGCCACTTAATGTAGATTAGGGTTTGTTCTCAGGCTCCCCAATCTGATATATTTCTTATACTCTGCAAAGACGTTGAGCTGATTCATGGAAGTCTGTTTCCTGGAGGGCTGTCTCATTCGAGCCCTTGAGCGTTTACAAAGCTTTCTGTGGCTGCTTCTGCCTCTTCCCCCTCAGACTGAGGACCCCCCCCCAAGAGGACAATACCTATTTAGCTTGCACACTTTTGTATGTAGGGGGGATTAGCTTTTACTATGCCCTGTTATGCTAGCATTCAACAATCACACTTATTTAAGTATATTAGCTATATTAGTTGAAGTTGGAGAACCGTATTTTTTTTTTTCAGGTACAGTCCCACAAAAATCTGTCACTTCCCATCTCATCACAGTCCGATGTTTGAAATAGGTTAGCTCTTATTTGTAATGTAAGAAAAATCCTGCTTGTATTGCTTTACATGTCAGTTATCCATTCAGAGTCGAGCTATGTATACAGATAGAACGAGACAGTTTGGTGCATGGACATGTTTTCTTAAGGAATTACGGCAGCTCACGTGATTGGACCAGTTTGATGTGTAGGCTCTGAGACTTCTGTCTTTCTTCCAGGGTGGTTCCTGCAGGCTGCAAAACCGGGCGGGTAAAGGATGATGCTTCTGCAGGTTCGGGTGGACAGAGAAGCTGTTAAAGATCTATTTAAGGTCTCTTATGGTTTCTTTCCAGAGAAAGTCGGACACAAGGCATTGGCTAAGCATCCGTTTCCTTCTGGTCTTTTGTGCGCTTCATTTTTAAATAATGACCTAATTCTGACCTACTGTGTTCCTGATTTGGCAGAGGCAGAGCACTTTCACAGCCCGTGCTCCTGAACCATTTCTGCTTTACTCTTGAATTCAGCAAATGCTCTCAACTCTGCTCCTCCCTCGCTTGGTTCTGCTATCAACGGTCTTGCCTTTACTTAACTATGTGATTCCACTGCCTCCACTCAGCAGCAAGGACGCTGCCTCTGCTTTCAGGGCTCGCCTACCTGTAAACAGCCCAGAAGTCAAGTTTTTATATTTAAAAGCCTTTATTTGTTTCATTTTCTTTATTTCCATTGACGCCTGTTTTGAAGAAGGGTTAAAACAATTTTTCTTCCTCTACCAAGGTATTTCCTTATGTTTTTAGATTTCATATTTATTCATTTGTGTGTGTGGAGGGGTGTGTCACATGGGTGTGGGCGCCTGTGGATTCCTTGTGGTTGAAGTTACACATGGTTGTGAACCCTTCTCCTGGTATAAGAATGAAACTCTGGTCTTGCAGAAAAGCAGCAAGTGGTCTTAACAGCTAGGTCGCCTCTTGGTCCTGCTCAATGTTAACTCTTAAAAGATGGCAGAATTAAATCCTGATGGAGATTCAGGATCCTGTTCCTTTTCTAGGTATTTAACACTGTGTTGGCTGCTCATATATGCAGCCCTCACCACATAAAGCTGTCTGTGATAACTGGATAGAGATGAGAGGTTTACATTCCAGGAGAACTGAAAAAATGCAGCTCTTTATTTATTTATGGCTTGGAGTCTGACATTTTTTCAATTGACAGGAGAGAGGATTGCTATAATTTGGATACATTAGAACCTATGGATGTGGACCTTCAGGTAGCAAAAGGAAGAGGGAGGGGGCAAACAGTCAGGGAAAGTGGACTCCTGGGACACCTGGCTGTCTACTGCACAGATCGCTAACAGAATGGCATTCACAATATGGTTGAGGTTGGTACTAATTTTCAAACTGGTCCTGTGGCTTGGATTTTGAATAATGTGGGCTGTGTCTCCCCACCCCACCCGCCCTACCCTGCCTAAGCCCACACATTAAGAAGCTGCTTAGTTTCCAGCTTGACACACACAGAAGTCGTGGGGAGGGGAATGTAAGGGGGATGGGGGACTTGGGGAGGTATAGCCAATGGGTCAGTGTGGGAGACAGGAAGACCTTGGCCTCTTCCTCTTCTCTTTCCCTTCCTGGATATGAGGTGGCAGTTTTGGTTTGCCATATGACCCAGAGAGATGTGCTGCTATCCCGGTCGTTTGTTACATGCAGTCAGCATGACAAACTCTGTGACATCTTATGTCCAGGGATGTAAGCAGTTCTGCAAGACAGTCCTCTTACCTGCACATGCACTCTCTGGAATGCATGTGTGTACTCATAGACACACAATAAAAATAAGTAAAATAAAAAAATTAAATTCTTGAAACAGAAAAATTAGTATTTAGCTCACAAAAAGCTGCTCTACTGCAGCACAAATAAATGCTGCATAAATTAATATAAAAATTATACCAAATATTTAGTTCGATGTATTTTATGTGTAGTAGAATATTTCTAGATATTCTGTTTATATTTGGAATTAGGACGAGGGGAAGCATAAATTCAAAGTATCTGCCTATCTATTTTTAGAACTACAAATAAAATACTGTGTTGTCATCATTTTTAAATTTCCTGTAGCAAACACGCTCAGAACTATAAATTGGGAGTAAGACTCGGGAGGCCTGGATAAGCCCTGTGACCTCCCGCTAGTGATTAACTGCTGTTGGAGCTGAGGCCTGTGTGGGTGAAGGTGAAGATGGGTGTTAATTAGATTGCCTTGAAATGGAGCAGCTCCACAAAAGGCTAATCTTGGAGATGTGGAGATTCTTTTTATTACCTTAACACCTAGTTTGCAAATTTCAATGAAAGAAAGGGGCAAGAAGCTAACATGTATTGTGTACCTCTTCCAGGCTAGGCTATTTTTATTTTATTTTCACAATTATCCTGTAAATTTGATATCTTTTGGGTGAGGAGGCAGGTCCAGAGACTATAAATAGCAGATGTATTAGTTGTCAGGTGTGTTAGTTGAGGCTCTTTTGGGGGACAGAACTGATCGGATGGACATACCTTACAAAGGAGACTTGTTAGATAGGCTTTCGTGATGGTGACCGCTTGCACGACACCAGCTTTCTACATGATGGAGAGGCTGAGAACCCACAACCTGCTCATCCTCAAGACTGGATGCTTCAGGGATTTCAGTTTGGTGCTGAAGGTGTGTAGGAGCCTTGGAGAGCCGCTGGCTTTCAGTCCCCATTGGAAGGCTGAAGAATCGAATCGGCGCTCCAGTGTCAGTGAAGGATGGCCATGGTAGCAGCAACAGGACAGATGCAATCAGCAGGAAGTACGAGAGTGGCAGGTGAGCACAGCTCTTCTTTTCCCTCGGTAATTTTTGTGTTTGGGTGGCCACAGGAAGGTGCTGCCTGCTGTAGAGCGGGGTTCGTCCCCACTCAGTTAAACCTTTCTGGAAGAGTCCTCACAGACTACCCCAGAGGCTTGACTCTTAGCTGATTCCAGAACCAATCAGGTTGAGAACAAAAGTTAACTACCATCAGGTCTATCTGTCTCTGGATTGGGGGGGTCTGTGGTGTTCATATCCTTGCTGTGTTTCTCAGAGGGCAGATGGGGCCTTGTTTACATCCATAAAGATACATTTTACACAAAAAATGGATGATAATTACTTAAGAATGGACAAGCGAATATTTTTAAAACACACACACACACACAGAGAGACCAAAACAAAAACCCACAAATACACAAAGGAGTTACACATGAAATACATTTATTTTACATCACGACAATGGTCTATGCTCCCTGATTCCCCCTCGTCTCTCACCATCCTGTCTATGTAATCTCTGGCTATTTTTGTTTTGCAATATATTACTTCTTTCCCTATGCATCCGAGGAGCCAAATGCTAGCCCAGCTGCCAGATACCCAACAAGCCCTTTAGCTAGAGCTCCTAGCCTAGCTGCAAAGGTAGGCAACTCACTTCTGCTCCAGACAAGCAGTATCAACAGAACACACTTCTAATTAAGAGACGGAATGTGCTAGATTGGTTTATGATTGTGATGGTTAGGATTGTGATAGGTTTTCGTGATGGTGACCGCTTGCACGACACCAGCTTTCTACATGAGCCCATGGGCTCATATGTTTGAATACTTGGCCCCTAGTTGGTGTAATTGTTTGGGAACAGTTAGCTGGTGTGGCCTTGTTGGAGGAGGTCTGTCACAGAGGGTGGGCTTTAAGATTTCAAAAGACCTGTACAATTTCTAGTGTTCTCTCTGCTCATAGTTGTGGATCAAGATGTGAAATCTTAGCTATTCCTTTGCTCTTCCATCATGGACTCTAACCCTCAAATCAAATGTTCTCTTTTATAAGTTGCCTTGGTCATGGTGTTTCATCACAACAGTAGAGAAGTAACTAAGATGTTGAACAAAGGCTGAACAGTCTACAGGGGTTGTAGGCCTGAGAACTTGAGAAACAAATAGCTTCCCAGTCTTAGAACTGGCAGTCTCAGGATAAAAAAAAGGACCAAAGATGCATAGATGGTGCAAATTAGCCTTCAGAGGCTGAAGAATCTGGTTAAGCAGGCCAGGGAGGCAGCAGCCAAAAACATCACCTATGTAGTAAGAGTTGAACAGAGATAGTCCTGTAGGAGCCTCCCACTTCTTTTGATTCTTTTATTTCATTCTGGAACCCCCAGTCTACTGAAGGGTGCTGCTCTCATTTAGACAAACATTCTCCACTTTGTAGAAGGAGACTGCTTGTTCATTCCATAGAAACCATATTAATTACAACACTGCTTGCCCTATTAGCTCAGGATTCTTATTACTAACTCTTACATCTTAAATCGACCCATCTGCATTAATCAATGTATTGCCACAAGGCTGTGGCCTACTGGCAAGGTTCCAGGACATCTTTTTCCTTCGGCAGCTACATGACATCTCCTTGACTCTGCCTACTCTATATATCTCTTCCAAGCTCACTATATTCTGCCCCGCCATAGGCCAAATTAGCTTTATTCATTAACCAATAAGAGCAACACATATACAGAAGGACCTCCCACATCACCACTTGGTTTCCTGACCCACATGCCAATCATCTCTGGAAGCATCCACACAGGTACACCTAGAACTTGCTTTATGGCAATATAGCCAGGTTGGCGAGTAATATATTCTGCTTCACAGCCACCTTCTGCCTTTCTCCTCAGAAATTTCGCCATGAAAGCATTCTCTGCCCCATCTTCCTTGAAGGTGGGTCGTAAGTCACTTACTATACAGGTGTTCTGCTTTATCCCACAAAGGGAAAGGATGTTAGAGAGAGGTCAAGGAAAATCTGAACAAATTGGTGTTTCTGAGCACTCCGTACTGTGGTTATTTCCTTTACATCAGGCCTTTTGTTCTCTGATCTTATTTCTGCATAAATGCATAAAAAGGACATTTTTTTCCTGCTCTTGCTTTCTGAAATTCATGCCACCCAAGACTTATTAAATGAATTTGCATAATTTTCCCTTGTTAATTTGCCTTCTGTTGTAGAGCTGTCGGTCATAATACCGTGATGGATGAGACGCATAACTGTTCTATCTCTATAGCTCTCTTGTCTAGGTCAGATTTGCTCAACTCTCAGAGTTAGCACCATAGGTTCCAGAGACTGTATTTCTGACTTTTTGATGTGACTGAGTACAACAGATCATTCCTAAATGTTTATTCTGGGGATTCTTATCCCTATAATGCACTTAAGACTAGCTGAATCATTAAACAATTTTATAAAATATCATTGGTTACAGAATTGATGAGTGAAAGATGGAACAGTGACAAAGACAATGTTTGATGGCTGTAGAAAACCCGAAGGAGCGTCTGATACTCACAGGTCATGCTTTCATTACTGAGGATGGTGCGAGCAGTCGTTATTTTCAGTAAGAGCTAACTAAATAAAAACTATAAGTTTGTATTAATATTGAAATTAACTCACATATTACTTTGGGAATTCCCCCTTCTGACTTAGCTCTTGATTGACTTCCTCTTTCTTTAGACTTTATATGAGAGAAACAATAATGGTGGTGATACTATTCATGATTTACTAGAAACACGTGTTCTATGTATTGCCTTAGGTACTTGTATAAACTAACTCGGGATCAAAGCTTATTAAGAGGATCTGTTGTGTCTACATATCACCTACTTTCATACTTTATGCTGAAGGTACTACACTGTTACCAGAGACACTGACGTCATTATTACTGAGTTTCCCTGGAGCTGTAGCAGTGCATGGCAGACCCTAGAGTTACTTTTAAGCAGGGAAATACAAGCCATGCTCTCTTCACAGACTGTACTCTAAAGAAATAAAATGCTAGTGGCAATCTTGGCAGGGTCTGAGCTAGCTCCTTTGTTTGCAAGTACAGTCAAAAAAGCACCAAAAAAAAAGGGAATGATTTTGTAGTCGGATATCTTGGTTATACTGAATGCTCAGGCAGGAATTTTTGACGGAGTGGAAAAAAAAAATCAATCAAGAAGCATTAGTGACAGACATATTGCAGCCCCCCCAACCATTAGGGGATGTGCACTCTATTCCAGGTGTCGCATCAACAAAGGAGCAGATCTGGTGAGCACAGTTCTGGCTGGTTATTAGCTGCCACTCAACCTTTGCCTCAGCCTTTGTGTTATGTACTTCTAGAGCAGCATTTTATGGTCGTCCTAATAAAAGGTACAGCACTTCCTATTAAATAAAGGGTGGAAGGCATTTCATCTTGAGATTTTCATTTTGTATGTTTGCAGCTAATAAGCAGAAGAAGGGAAACATTTCTTTTCCCAACTAGAAACTCTAAAATTAATAGCAACCACCAAATACACATCCAATTTTGGTAGGTCAGCCAGTGACCTTTGCACTGTAGAACAAAATTTACTGTGAATTCTAAGGTCGGATCCCAAGGTCTGTGGGTTTTCAGGGAAAGAAAGAAAAGGTGCATTCTGGAAAGTGGATTACTGAGATTTCTCTCGAGAAGCAATGAATGAAAGGTGCAGACATTGGAAGCCTGTAGTGGAGAGAAGAGAGGAGAGTGCGTGATTCCTAGACTGACAAGCGTCTTTAGGTCTTGGCAGTAAGTGGCTGGATATTAATGAGATGCATGAATATTTTAAAATAATAATATGTTAATATATGCTCAATCAGAAGTCAATGTAAACAGAACCAGTCACCATCATCCATTGTTTCATAGAACCAAGACTTGTTGGGTCAGGCTGCAGCTA
The DNA here is from genome assembly GCA_004026605.1 of Ondatra zibethicus. Taxonomy (NCBI): domain Eukaryota; kingdom Metazoa; phylum Chordata; class Mammalia; order Rodentia; family Cricetidae; genus Ondatra; species Ondatra zibethicus. Next base: position 41,088 of record PVIU01013761.1, on the reverse strand, counting down.
GAATTCCTGAGCTTAGTCATTCTAGTTCTTCAGTTTAAATTATACAAGCAAATGTGTGTGTCCATATGTGTGTACGTGAGAATGTGCGTGTGAGTGTGTGTGCGTATGTGTGTACATGAGAATGTGTGTGTGAATGTATGCATAGGTGTGTATTTGTGTGTGCATATGTGTGTACGTGAGAATGTGTGTGTGAGTGTGTGTGTATGTGAAAATGTGTGTGCATATGTGTGTACATGAGAATCTGTGGGTGAATGTGTGCGTATGTGTGTACATGAGAATGTGGGTGTGGGTGTGTGTGCGTATGTGTGTACATGAGACTGTGTGTGTGCATATGTGTGTACGTGAGAATGTGTGTGTGAGTGTGTGCGTATGTGAGAATGTGTGTGTGAGTGTGTGCATGTGTGTGTATGTGAGAATGTGTGTATGCGTATGTGTGTACCTGAGAATGTGTGTATGTTTGTGTGTGTGTGTGTGGTTTTTTTGTTTTGTTTTGTTTTTGCTTTTGTTTTTTGAGACAGGGTTTCTCTGTGTAGCTTTGGTGCCTGTCCTGGAACTAGCTCTTGTAAACCAGGATGGTTTCAAACTCACAGAGGTCTGCCTGCCTCTGCCTTTTGAGTGCTGGGATTAAAGGCATGCCCTGCCTTTGCTACCACCACTTAGCTTGCAAATATATTTTTTGAACAAAAATAAGGGAGGAAGATTATTTTACAGTCTTACAGTTCTGACCTTTTCTCTTTTAGCTTCTTCCAAATAAATGAAATATTTAGTTTCAATCATGTAATTTTGTGTTCTATATTTTTGTTCATGTTCTATAATAATCATTTATAATAACTGAAAAATAGTCATTGGGTAGATATACCACATTTTAACTACCTCCCTTTGCTGAATTATTTTTAGCCTATTGTCCTTTTTAAAAAAGACTCCCTAAATGTATCATCAAGTTATATTTGGTCTTTTTTATTTCATTAAAAACAGTTTCTTTCTGCCTCACTTTTTTCTTTTTACGAGTACCCTATGTTGGTGTTTTATATTCTAAATTTTATAAGGTTAACATAGCTAGTGGAATTATATTAGTTATTATTTTAATGAGCAGTACTCAAACCTAGAGACTTTCAGAATCACCTAGGTTGTTTGTCTCTTGGCTCCATCCACAGATGTTCTAATTAGGTTGATCTGGGGTGTGGGAGAGGCATTCTCATGTTGAGGAACAGGGACTCCATGTAGGTAAACACTTTCTAGGGAGATGTAGGCTGTCTCAACTGTTAGCAGGGTTAACCACAGAATGTTGAAGGTCTGAATAGAATACATAGAATGTATTCAGATACAAATATAAAAAGCAGCTGATTTAGTCCCATGATTCTTGTAACTATAAGTTTAAAGTCTAGCTTGGCTTAATTCCCACCCTCACCAGACAGTGGAGAGAATGGGAAGAGAGGATGAAGTTCTAGTTCTGAGTTGGAAGACAGAAGGGGGAGGAGGCTGCCTCCGTGTGTGGATGATGATGAGGGCACAAGGAAAAAACTGTGAAGAGGACCTGGAGATGATGAGGATCATGTGATCTCAGGGCTCACTTGGTGGTTTCAATAATAGCAGAGTAATCAATATACATCTGATTGCTTTATAGTTTGATGAAACTAAAGGCTTAAACCTGTGCTCAGCAGTTATCTCCCCTCCCCACAAAGAAAATCAGCTTTCCACCTTATCAGAATAAAATACCTGTATGCTTATCACGCTTCCCCCCCCAAGCATCAGAGAATAGAAGTATGATTAGAACTCCGTGTGCTTGTATGTACTCTTCTCCTATTTGAGAGTGTCCATCATGAAACCCAAAGCAGTTGTCAAACTGTTCTTTTCCCTTTATTTCTCAAAATAAGCAATGAGTGGGCAGATGTCATTCCTGTTTTATAATCGCAGAGAAAGGAACACTGGAAAGTGGAGCTCTTTGCTTGTAGTCTCACATCAGCTAATCGAGCTCTTTTATGGAATTCTTGCAGGGCTGAGGTCATGCATTTTTTTTTAGCCTTTGTAAATGTTACAGTAGGATTAGCCCGGCTGGGAGACAATTTTCTGTGGGCCTCTGACATTTCTGCATGCCTTAGGAACAGAGTTATCGTCTGGTATTGCAGGAAGCATTTCTCGTGGCTTGTACAGCAAACAGGGTTTAAAGGCAGAGTCGGGAGTCTCAAGGGCCTACAACGAGCATGCTTGCAGTACAATAGAAAAGGTTAGAACTCCTGAAGTCCAGCATTGATTTCTTGAAATGCAGGCCACTGCATGGGCAACCCATTTGGGGAGTATGTTTATATGGTCTCTGTAGGACTGAAGGGCAGGAAAGAACTGACCAAACAAACACATGCCCACACAAACAATACTACTTATACGGCCTCCTGACCATTAGTTATAAAATTTGTTATCTTTGACCCAAGATGTCATCCGTCAGCAATACCCATGAAATTGTGGCAGGCTAACTTATTAATAAGCATAGTTAAATATCAGAGCCAGTTACTTAGATGGAAAAGTGGAGTTCAATTTAAGTTTGCTGAATAGAAGTGTGATCAAATAATACCCAGTAGACTCTAGGCCCTCATATCCAAATTTATGACATTTGGATTAAAAAAAAAAAAGAAACTTTTTTGAGGAGAATAATTGTTTTTTTATTGATTTTTATTGAGCTCTACATTTTTCTCTGCTCCCCTCCCTGCCTTTCCCCTCCCTCCTTCAGCCCTCCCCCAAGGTCCCCATGCTTCCAACTTACTCAGGAGATCTTGTCTTTTTCTACTTTCTACTTCCCATGTAGACTAGATCTATGCAAGTCTCTCTTAGTGTCTGCATTGTTGTCTAAATTCTCTGGGATTGTGGTTTGTAGGCTGGTTTTCTTTGCTTTATGTTTAAAAACCGCCTATGAGTGAGTACATGTGATAATTGTCTTTCTGTGTCTGAGTTACCTCACTCAAAATAATGTTTTCTAGCTCCATCCATTTTCCTGCAAAATTCAAGATGTCATTTTTTTTCTGCTGTGTAGTACTCCATTGTGTAAATGTACCACATTTTTCTTATCCATTCTTCGGTCAGGGGCATTTAGGTTGTTTCCAGGTTCTGGCTATGACAAACAAAGCTGCTATGAACATAGTTGAGCACATGTCCTTGTGGCAAGATTGAGCATCCTCTGGATATATATCCAAAAGTGGTATTACTGGGTCTTGAGGAAGGTTGTTTCCTAATTTTCTGAGAAATTGCCACACTGACATCCAAAGGGGTTGTACCAACGTGCACTCCCACCAGCAATGCAGAAGTGTTCCCTTTCCCCCACATCCTCTCCAGCATAAGTTGTCATCAGTGAGGAGAATAATTGTTAACAAAGATGATGAATCTTTCTTGTTATTTCAAATTCTTGGTTCTGGAGTTGCAAACTTGTGTCAGCAAAAATTATTATACTGTGGAAAAATACTGGGCTGGTAGGACATCAAATCATTGTCCATATTACTTCTTTTATTTCTCTACCGAGGTTTAAGTTTTACCTAGGAAACATTGACAGAGTCAGCCAGGCCCATTATTCTCACTTGAGACATGTCTTTGGCTTAAGTCACTGCAGTCCCCTTCATGTAACCAGCCCAGCTGCTTCTGTGCTAACCTTGACCATGAGCACCTCACATGAGCTCTACCCAGGGAGGGAGGTACGAGTCTTAGGCACTCCAGTTTTGTTTCCAGGTTAGAGGGAATCTTTTCTTCCTGTTAGGTCAATTTCTTTCTGAATCACCACTGTAGAATAATATCTTTGAGGAGTTCATAATTTTTTAGAAGACAAAGTCAGGAAGGAAACACTCTGAAGCAAAGGAGTCCAAAGTCCTTTCATTTTAATTTTTTAAGCAGTGTTTCTTGTAGCTCAGGCTGGCCTCGAATGTTCTACATAACCAAAGATGAACTTCAACCTCTGATCTTCCCGCCCCCACCCCACAGTGTATTGCAGGAGTGCACCACAATGTTGTATGTGCCTCTTATTCTGGAAAGGGACTAAAGAGAAAAAAATAATTTGAGAATAAAGCTCCATTTATTATTTCAACAATGACTATGACCACATTGCATTTTGTACCTTGTTCTTCACATTCTCTTTGACTCTTTTCCACTAATAAAATCAGGTGACCATGTTCAGAGTGTTGCACAGAACATTATAAGGTTACCACCATGTTTCAGGGTGGTAGCTTAATACGGAGTTTAAGGAAAGAGATAGTAAGAAAAAAAATATTAAAGTACCTGCAGAGAGTGAGGAAAACAAAAGGATACCTATCGGCTTTATGCTTATGCCTTCTTTGTTTTCTTTCCACTAGCATTCCTCTTCCCTGTGTCAGGCTCTCAAGGTAAAATCAACCAGCAAATGCTTGCTTAACCGCCACGCTCACATTCCAAGACTATGTAAATGACAATAAAACTCTGGCAATGTGCAGATTCTCTCACATACTAGATTCAGAAAAGAAAATATGGTCTGTCTTGACTCTCACTGCTGTCAAGTGTTTAAATTGTCCTTCCAGCATATATTTAAAACACATTGTCATTGCAATGTTACCAAACAGTGAGCAAGTCAATGGATCTGAGACCACACAATGATTGACATTTTATAAGTCAAACAGAGAGATATGGAACCTCATTCCGTGACTGCTGTTTCCAGCTCTGAGGGCTGCTGATACAGTTTTTGACAGTGTGGAGAGATGTGCAATGTTGGTTCATAACCACAAGCTGTGGAGTCAGAAGGTAGCCTTAACTTGGTGGCTTGGCACGCATTGCTTTCTGAAATGGGAGCGCAGTGAGGCTAAGATCAACACTGTCACCAACACATTTTCCTGCAGTTGTTCTTTGCTGTGAATGTGTGTATGGTGTGTGTGTGTGTGTGTGTATGTGTGTGTGTATGGTGCGTGTGTGTGTAGTGCGCGCGCGCGCGTGTGTGAGAGTTCTGATTGTATAATTTCTTGGTTTTTAAGCCTTGTTTAGGAAAGCTAGGCATATCTTAGAAACATACTTATGTGGGGACACTTAAAGGTTACAGAGCAAGACTCGGGGAAGCCATGGGCCCATGGGTTTACACTGTAACACATGGGTAAGCGAGGTTCTTGTCCTTAATTAAAATCCTTGACTGAGACTTTTCTGTTTGTTTGTTTATAAGTCATCGGCTTCACCTAAGATTCAAATTAAAAAGTTAAGTTTGCACCTGAAGCCAAAGGACAGACAGATCTTAAAATCATGTTCTACCTCAATAGCCACCCCAATCACGTCTCAAATAAATTAGGGTAGAACATTTTTACTTGTGCCTCAATCCTGAGGCACTATGGAAAACAGAAACTGTAATTTTCAAAATATGCGTTTCATAAGTATGGTTCAGTGCCCCTCAAAATATGTGTTGCTACCTTTTTATCAAATGAGAAGAATGAATGAATGTCAATAGTTTAATACCAGTGAGACTATCAAAGAGCTTTTCAGGGTCCCCAGGTCTTGTTTACAGAGGTTACTCTTTCTATTGACGTTTTTGCAGCCCTAATAATTATATCCCATCTTATACATCTTTTCCCCCAATTAATCTTACCACAGTTCACAAATCCTCATAAAATAGGTTATCCCCCGAAGACTGATCCCTGACTCTCATTCCCATAATAAGCATCCCTGGCAATAATTTTAACTTCCCCAAAGAGTTGTTATATAGAATTATTTAGGTGGAGAAAGAAGAGAACAGCATGATCAATGAAATTAAAGCTTTTGCATAATTAAGGAAAAAGCACCTTTTGCCTGGCACAACTTCAATCTTCGTTCCCACCAGCTGCTAAGTCATTTCCATATCCCTGCCTGCTTTCTCCAAGTACAAACACACCTGTTCTCCCAGCTCAGCATCCATTTTATGCTGTCGCCTTGTGAGCAGGAGATGGGAGTGGGCTTGACTTGCATCAGAGAGCTGAATAATCACCTTGATTCTGAGATGGCAATAGTCCACTTTGGCAGGGGTAGGCAGCTGAGCACTGGCCAACTTGAGGATTTTTTTTTTCTCCTGAGATTTAGAGCAGGACAGGCCACTTAGCAAATCATTTGGAGGATCATTACACATTTTGCATTTCTTCTCTGGTCCACTTATTGCTATATTAATCTACAAAACTGCCTCTGGCCTACTTGTGCCTCATGCAATGGCTAGAGATTAGGACCGGGTGGCTAGATCATAACCAACCGGTCATGTGCCTGTAAGTTCATTGCTGATGAAACTGTCAACAGATTGGGCGACTAGTAGCCAAAATGACAACGCTTGCCCTGGCGCTTAAGGAAGAAACTCGATCTAATGCATAAACTCTGCACAATGTACATATAAATGTGCAAAACAGAAAGGCAAGTAGCAGAGATTAAAATGAAGCGAGGCCAATGTCAGAGTAATTGGTGAGCTGACTGGTAGTATTTGGCGAAAGTAAGGGTTTCTCACTCTCCTGCTTGGCTTTTAGGCTTCCATTAGGTAGAGATGAATATTCGATTCAACGGTTTCAGTGTGGATTCTGCTTAATATGCTTCCCTACAGGATGCTCAGGAGAGACTGACTCATTTTTTTTTTTAATGGAAGTTGCTTGTTGTCTCTACCCCAAGATGATTTACAATAGTTTCCAAAAGAATGGTGTCATTCTGAGGATGTCTTTCCATTGTTCTAATCTGTATTCCTTCCGTCTGGCTAGTATATCACTCATCTTAATTAGTAAAATGCCGTGCTGTCTGGTTCTCCTTTGCCAGCAAGTCATTCAGTTCTGAAATAACTTCTTCACCTCTACTGTGTAGTTAGTTTAGTATTTGCAACAGGAAAACAGTAACCTAGCACATCCTTCCCTTAACAGGGAAAAATGAAATCATCTACAGCAATGCTAATTAAGTGGAGTTTAGCATTAGCTTTAACTGAAATCACCTCTCCTGAGACTTCCTAGCATATACCCGGGGTGTCATAAAATATGAAGCCACACTCCCTCTCAATTAGCATCCATTTATTTGGGAACAACACCAAGCAGCAATAAACAGGTACAACCTGTTCTTTTCTCTCATAGTCTGCCCAGCAGCAGCCTGCTCATTGGATGGCTTCAGAAGCAGCTTCTTCCTCTCTGTGACTATGTTAATCCTAATTGGGCAAGGTAAAGTTTCTCCCTAGGCATTTCCCCTGTCAAATCTAAGGTGCCTTTTTCAATGTGGAGCTGAAAAAACAGTGAGCTGGCCGTGGAAACAATTTACATTCAAAGGAAGAATAAGCCACCCTTGAAGTAAAGTGGCTTTGACCAGAGGTGATTGTACCCCAAAAGAAAGCTGATAGTGGATGATGCGAGGCTTGACCTGATTCTGGTAGGTTCTCGAATCAGGTCTTTAGAGAAAATCCATTTTTATCTCTGCTGTAATACTTTCACCTACCAGCTCTAAACCCTCCCAATGTCTATTGCTGGTTGGCCAGTGCTCCCATTACTGAGACTTTCTGATCTTCCTCCCCCATTGCTTTGAACCTGCTGGTACATAAACGATAATCGTACTCTACTGCTTCATCTGTGGTGTTCACTTAGCCATCCCATTGGTGAAATAATTGAAACCATAGTTGGAACTTTAACATTGTGTTTACCTATTATCGTTTCACAAACATTAAGCACCAATAGAGACCACTTTTTTTTGTTTTTAAACTGATAGTTTAAAACTATATGTTTCTCATATACAATATGATAGCTTGGAGCATGTGCACACAGAGTAGTTAAGTCTAGGTAATTAACAAATGTGTCACCTCACGCAGTTATTTTTGCAATAAGAATACTTCACACCCCTTATATTTGCATTTTTAAGAATATATTATAATGAAGAATCATTATCTATAGCTACCATACTTGAGATTATTCCTCCCATATAACTTTTAAACAATTCCTTGCCCTCCTCCAACTACCTCAGCCTCTTGTAGTCACCATTCTACTCTCTATTTCTATAGAATCAACTTTTTAAAGGATTTCATAAATGAGATCCCTGGGTACTTGTTTATCTGCTTTTTCTTAATTTTCTTATCATTAACGTTTTCCACGTGTACTCATATCACAAGTGGCAGGATTTCATTCATTGTGGCTGAAGAGTGCAGCATTTGTACATATATATTACATTTTCTTTATTCATTCTTTCCTTCATAGACAATGAAGTTGATTTCTTTATCTTGGCTGTCGTGAATCATGTTGCAACGAACATGGGCACGCAGGTGTCTCATCTGTATACTGACTGAATTGGCTTTAATGTAGATTCAGCAATGGGACACTCGATCACATCTATATACTGACCGCATTGGCTTTAATGAAGATCCTGCAGTGGGATGCTTGATCACATCTGTATGCTGACTGCACTGGCTTTAATGTACACCCAGCAGTGGGACACTTGATCACATATGTATACTAACTGCATTTGCTTTAATGTAGACCCAGCAGTGGGATGCTCGATCACATGACAGTTCTATTTTAAATAGTCTGAGGAATCACCATGGTGTTTTCCATAAAGACTGTACTAATTTACATTCCTACCAACAGTGTGGAAGTTTTTGCCTTCTCTTCCTAGTCTTTGTCAACTATAAAGAGCAGTGGCTTTTTTTAAAAAAAAAAACAAAGAAAATGGCTTATAACCCATCTACTTACGTGCATCAAGTCCTCTTGGGTCAGCACTCCAACTGTGCAGATCATTTCCAAATGATAGAAGCAACACATTTTATACTGTCTGGATAAGGTCATCTTGGCAAATTCAGCTCAAATATAGAAACCCCTTGTTTTCTTCTTATTATGCACATCAGAGCTAGACTTTTAATAAATAATAAATGAGAGAGATGGGAAGAAGAAAATATTCAAAGGAAATATCAACAACATTAAGCATTTTCCAGATCCCATCTGTTGCACTGCAGAGAGCCCTAATAAGAGCTCTTAAAAATGTAAATAGCACCTTTCAAAGAAAGAACTTGGCCATTACTAATCTTGCCTCTCTTTACAGCGTTCTTTTATGATGAACGCTTGATATGGGTATTATTATCCATGTATTACAAACAAAAACTCCTTGGCAAGGAATTTAGTGATGAAGCAAACTCAGATTCAGCCAGGGCAGGGACAGGAATGTTTGCCATATACTGTAGTTACGGAACTCTCTAGTTATGCTGTAAACTAAAGATCTCAGAGAATCTAAAATTTAATGATTGTATTAGTTAAGGTTTCTATTTCTGTGAAGAGACACTATGGTCATGACAACTCATTTAATTGAGGTGGCAGCTTACAGTTTCAGAGGTTTAATCCATTGTCACCAAAACAGGGAGCTGGGTGGCAGACATGGTGCTGGTGAGGATCTGAGAATTCTACATCTTTGATCCTCAGGCAACAGAAAGTGGTCTGAGACACCAGGTGGAATCCCGAGCATAGGAGGCTTTAAACCAGGCTCCACAGTGACACACTTCCTCCAACAAGGCCGCACCTCCTAATAGTGTCGCTGCCTTTGGAGAACATTTTCTTTTAAACTACTACTTGATCTAGTAAGTGCTGACCATAACCTTGTGGGAAAAGGTCAGATTCTCTATCTAAGGGTATGCTAACTATATGCATAATAGTGTGTGTTCTTTGTAAGTGCCTTAATAAATATCTTTTGTTTATGTGAAAGCACTTACAGGTTTTCCTCTAGCACACACTGACCCCTTTGATGGGAATGTGCTCATAATAGCTAGTCTATTCCCATGTGTGTGTGTACACATATGTATGTATGTATATATGTCCATACACATATATGCAAGCGTGTGTTTGCTCACATATGTGTAAATGTGTGTGTACATTTAGGTGTGGCACTTTTTAATAAGCTGGTCAAATAAGAAGCTAAATTAGTTATTAGAACAAACTTGGACAAATTGCAGTAGTAAAATCAATCAGAGACCAATGTATGGTCAAGTTCTCTTAGCCTTTGCTGCTCTCCCTCAAGTCTGTGTCATTTTCTGCTAGTGGGACTACTCCCACTGGAGTGGTTTTGAGAGGGTGATATTGAAGAAAGTTACTGTAATATTGTGTCTGTGCTATTTCTGTGTCCTTAGTCTCTATTGGCTCCTCGACCTTACATAGCCAGTGTCAGCTGCATATAGCAAACATTAGGTTTTTAGGGACGGTGGCTCTCAAACTTTCTGATTTCAAGATACCTTTAAATTTTGTTGTTTTTTTTTTAATTTACAGACTGCCTGGTTGTGTATTCCAGGTTACTCTTGAGTTCACAGCCCATATGGATTGACTATACTGCCTCAGTCTCCCGTGTTGCTGGGATTATAGACATGTATGACTATCCTTGGCACCCTAATGTTCTTGATAATTGCTGAGGAGCCCTCCAGCAATCACATTGTGTGTGATTTTTGTTTTATGTTAATACTTACCATAGTAGAAATTAGAGAAACTTAAGCAGTTTATCAATTTATTGAAAACTAACATGTAATAGGGTTATTGACATAGTAACATAATTATACACTATACAACCACACATAAATTTTTTTATCTTTAAAAAATGTGGAGAGTGACATTGTTTTACATCTTTGCAAAGTTCTTTCATGTCTGGCTCACTAGAAGACAGCTGGATTCTTGTGTCTGTTCCTGCATTCAATCTGGTGCGAAATGTTGTTTTGGTTGAAGTGTATATTTTTAAAATCCAGCCTCTCACAGCTATGTAGTTGGAAAAGGGAGGGCCTCCCATTCCTTCTGAGAACCCTCTGTCATAGAGTTGCTTCTGGCTCAACGTGCATGTGTTGTAATTCCAGGAAAAGTGAAGGATAGCCACAAGATGGTCTTGATCATCTCCACATGTATTACTTCCAAGCGGTTTTCTTTGCTTGTTGTTACAGCTATGCATTGGGTTAAACTCAGCCAGCACCAGAACTTAAAACACGACTTCTAGAAGCCTACCCTTGTCTGTGCAGTTTGCAGTGACTTTATATCTCAGAGCATGACAAGCACAGCAGGTGGTAGAAATTTACACACTGAGACTCCCATTTTCACTGTCTTTTCTACAACAGATTCCCATGCACTCAGGAAACTCCCTCTTGCTTGGGGCAGATACACTGGCTATAGCAATAACCTCTATCTCCACAGGTTCAAAGCAGTCTCCTCAGCGATTACGCAACCTTTTCTATGAAGTCCTCTAATGAAGAAGTCAAACAGATAAATCTCTCAAGAGCTTGACAACCAACACAATGAACTATCTTCTATGTTCCAGTCACCGGATGGCTGCGGGGAACAGAGTGCAGGCCAGAGTCTCTTTTTGTAGGTTATTTTTCTTCTAAGACTTTGTAACTCTGGCTGGCCTGAAACTCACGTGTCACTTGAGAACTTCCCAAGTGACACGCTTTGTAGGTGAATTGTTGAGAAGATTGTGCATCTATAGATTTCATGTAAGGGGAATCAGAGTTTTTTCCCTGGTGTTTCATTTGACATGATGCTCATGTTTCATCCATATTTTGGCATATGGTGCACTTTTCTTCCTTTTAAACTGAGTGAGAAGCCATTGTGTGCATACTTTATTTTGTTTACCCACTCTTTTTGCTGACCCATGGGTACACGTTTGCTTCCATCCTTTGGGTGTTGTGAATGCTGCTATGAACACAATCTAAAATTTCTCCATAAAACTACTTTTAATTCTTCTGGTTATCCATCCTGTGAGTTTGAGATTCTTGGTTCATAAGACAATTCTATTTTGAATTGCAGTTTTTTTTTTTACTCTTTACTCTGTGGGGAGCCTGCCACCAAAATAATCATAAGGAGATGTATTCTTTCTTATAATTGCCCAGCCTTAGCTTAGCTTATTTCTAACCAGCTTTTCTTAACTTATTACCCCATCTACCTTATGCCTTTGGGCTTTCCCCTTTTTCTATTTCTATATATCTTTTCTTCTCTTCTTATTCCATGTCTGGCTGTGTGACTGGCTCCTGGCATCCTCCTCTCCTCCTTTTCTACTTTCCTCCTCTTCCTACTTAATTTTTCTGCATGCCAACCCCGTCTATCCTTTCTCCTGCCTTGCTATTGGCTGTTCAGCTCTTTATTACACCAATCAGGAATTTTAGGCAGACAAAGTAACATAGGTTCACAGAGTCAAACAAATGCAACATAAAAGGATGCAATACTTCTTTGCATCGTTAAACAAATGTTCCACAGTATAAAAAGAATGTAACATGTCATTAACTGATATTCCATAATGTTGTCTGAAGTTTCTGTCCTGCCTGGTCTCTGTCCTCCTACCAGGTCCCACAGCCGTTTAGCCCCAAAGAAATCACACGGAGGTCTATATTAATGATAAACTGATTGGCCCATTAGCTCAGGCTTCTTATTAACTCTTATAACTTATATTAACCCATTATTTTTATCTATGTTAGCCACATGGATTGGTACCGTTTTCAGTGGTGTAATCACATCTTCCTTCTTCTGTGGTTGGGACAGGACTGGGGAGGAATGGGCTTCCTCCTTCCCAGAATTCTCCTGTTCTCATTGACCCACCTCTACTTCCTGTCTTCTTGTCCCATCTATACTTCCTGCCTGGCTACTGGCCAATCAGCGTTTATTTAAAACATAATTGACAGAAGATAGACAATTGTCCCACACCACCATAACATGTAATTTTTAAAGGAACTGCCTAAGAAGTGTTACCATTTTACAGTCACACCATCCTATCAGAGTACAAAAAGATTTCCAATTCTCCACATTCTTACTAATTCTACTCCAATCGCACTAATGGGTGAGGTAATAGCTCATGGTGGTTTTAATTTGCATTTCACTGTGATATTTGTGATATTGAACATTATTTTAGATTCCTAATGGCCATTTGTATATCTCTTTTGGAGAAAATCTATCCAACTCCCTTGCCTAGTGTTCTCCTTTTCCTTCGATGACATTCATTCCCACTTTGTGGGAGGTCTTCCTATGCTGGCTCAGAACCTTTCTATAGTTGTAGTCTGATTGGTCCAGCATTGTGGGCATTTTATAAATCCTTTTATGACTGGCTTTTTGGAAGTTCAATTTCACAAAGAAATCCTAGGATATGCAAGAACAGTAACTTATTTTAAACTATTATTTTCCTACTTTCTGACTCAAAAAGTAAGGGATTTCCCAGTTTAAGATTCTTTGTACAGGGAGATTCTCTCAAAGTAATATATGAGTCCAATAGGTGGATGTCTTAGCTACATTCGTTCCCACTCTACTCTGCCCTGCTGAACTTCCATTTCCTTTCTGTATTTCTACTTTAAGACTTAGCCATTTTAATTTGAAAGGGGGGGAAAAGAGAGAGAGAGAGAGAGAGAGAGAGAGAGAGAGAGAGAACTATATGCCCAGTCCCATCATGTGAGCTTTACCAGTGGAATTGATACTTGGTTTCCTCATGTCTGGTAACAGTCCTTTCTAGCCATTTTATTGTCTGTTAGCAAAAAACTATTTTTAAAATATGATTTTAAGAATCATTTACTGTTAAAACTTCTCAATGGTTCTGCTTACAATAACAAATATACTTTCCTTGGTGTAGTACATAAGGTTATTTATCATCAGAACCTTGACAGCTGACTTGTGTCTTTACTCTCCTCTGAATATCGTTATATCTTTATTCATTTATTCATTTTTAGCCCCATAACATTTCCCTTTTCTTTCCATGGTAAATCGCTTAAGAGAAGTGTTCTTTACAAGAGTATTTTTTACTGAAATTTAATCAACAAAGCTTATACAAATGTTCAAAAAAAATCCAAAAAACCTTCTGAAACCTGATGGATTTCTGGTCACAGCATTTCAGATATGTGTTACTTAACCTCTATTCTAATTTACATCTTTGTAATTCACACAGTTTATAACATAAAACAGGCTTGATAGACATTTGTTTAATAAACATTAATAATCACTTTGGATTGATTTTAATATTTTTAACTTTATTATGTTGGCTTTTGCGTAAGTGGAATATGTATTTGGTATTTAAATTTGGATTTTCTGAATGGATATATTATTGTTGGTTTTTTTTTTTTGAGACAGGGTTTCTCTGTAGCTTTGGAGCCTGTTCTAGAACTAGCTCTTGTAGCCCAGGGTGGTCTCGAACTCACAGAGATCTGCCTGCCTCTGCTTCCCAAGTGCTGGGATTAAAGGCGTGCGCCACCACCGCCCGGCTCTGAATGGATATGTGTTTATGTCTATGTACATATGTCTATGCATACATAGACATATATACATCTAAAACTTACTAAGAAATACTAGTACAGGGACATGTGACAATTAGAGCAAGCTCATCTGTCCTTAAATCAACACTGGAAACTAGTAAAATTTAAAAACGGAAAGAAATTAAATCATGTGGTTCAAACCTCAAAGAGATTTGTAATCTGCTTACAATTCTATAGCAGAGTTTTGACAACATGTTCCAAACACTGAGGAATTAGACTGAAGGGGAAGTCAGTCCATAGCTGATATGGACCTTACGCACTTGCAATGGAACTGTACTGCTGTTTTTACTGCCAAATTTTAAAACATTTTCAAATGGTTTGCTGTTGTTGTTGTTGTTGTGCTGTTGTTGTTTTGAGACAGGGTCTCCTTGCATATCCTTGGCTAGTCTGGGGCTCTTTATCATGCCAGGTAGGACTTAAACTCCCAGAGACCCACATGCTTCTGTCTCCTGAACACTGGGATTGAAGCTGTGTGCCATCAGGCCTGACCCATTGTCTTCTTGTTGTTGTTTCAAACTGATATCCCAGAATTTAATAACTAGGAGGCATTAACATCTTGGCATTTGAAGAGGCTATCTCCCCTGATTTTATCATGACTTAACATGCTGAACAAAACGTGGCAGAATCAAATAACTCTGCATTGTCTTTTCAAAGTTATTTCTTTAAAACAGAGTATTTGTTCAGGACCTCACTCCCATTCTGATGGCAACTGACCACCAGGACACATTCTGGTTGCCAAGATTCAGAAACCCTTTGCAGCTACCTCCTCCAGATGTTCCAGAGCTCCGTTCCTCAGTCAGGAACAGTTTAGCATGCAAAAGTAGCACTTATCTTCTTTTATGGCTGTGCCAGAGCTGCTCAGCCAGCCTCATTTTCCTGCTTGCTGGCCTGTATCTGTCTTTGACAGCCAGTTCCTGACGGGCCTGGGAATTGTTTGCAGATGTTTTTGTCCCAGCAGTACCTTAACACTCAGTTCTCACGTTTATTTTCTCTCCTGCTTTTCTTCTTGTCTGGGGATGTGTTTTCTACAATCACAGTTCGGTTTTTGTTGCATACGGTTTCTTTCTCTTCCCACCTTTCTCTGAGACACCTATAAGCCAAAAAATTGAAGATCTGCAGGGCTTCAGTATTGACATCAGATTTGGGAATTTGATCATCTGAGTAGGTGCTGATTCTAAATGAGTAAATCATGTGACCAGAGTCTGTGTCTTTGTCATGTGGGTTTGCTGTCATCTGACACTTGGTTTATTTACCATTGCAGAGAGATTATTTGTGAGCGAAAACTCTGAAAGATATAGCGTACCCTCCAATGTCCACTTGGTATATTATGATATATTAGCTACGGCTATTAAATTTCTGTGGTCAGTTATGTGGATGAAGTTTTGCCCTGTTATAATGATCATCCCTTCAGCTAGGTCAGCCAAGCATCTAGTTAAATCCATTCTAATTCCACTTTTACTGAACTGATGAATGTGTATAATGCCCAACATAGTATGGAAGTTTAACTTTGCTATTGAGTGGGGAAGTCTCCTGTTTGTCTTGTTGATGGCACCTGTGTGATTCATTCTGAGCCAGATGTTGTCCTTCATCATCCCATAACGTGTCATTTCTGCACACTGACTTTCTTCTCATAGTTTTTGGAAGCAAAATCTATTTCATCCCCGCACTGGGATATTGTTGATGACAGCTGAAATACCTTTAGATTTCACACAGACACAGAGATGGACAGATTTCTCCAGATTGAGCCAGCAGGGAATGAAACAAAAGGCAGGCAGAGGCAGGAGTTAAGACTAGTTTTGATAACACCCCACCCCCTAGAGCTTTGATAAGGCTCGGCAATATACTGTCAAACTACCCCGGGGGCTGAGAGGCAGATGACTCTTCTCTGTCCCTGGCAAGAGCACCCACATTTGCCTGAGGAAAGAGTTTTCTTACACTGTTATAAAAAACAACCAACCTGTGAGCTCTTTGCTATTAGCTATAAGGAGACAGTGTGCTAGCTGCTCACCAGGTATATTTAACTAGATAGATGAGGGGCTCCCCTCATCCCCATTTTCTCGGCCGTTCTAATTCAGTGGGAGAGAGATATGACTCAGGTTTCTAATTTTTTAAAAGTCCTTTTGATGTTTCTGATTTGCAAAAGCTAAGCAAAATAAAATTTTCTTTTTAATCAGGAAATCTATAGTTCTAGAACACGGATTTGAAAGCCTCTGCCAGTGCAGAGGTTATGTGAGTGGATGATTTTAACTTTGAGGTCCAAAATCTGAAGTGTGTTCAGGGACTATTGAACAAGGTGCATGTGTGAAGTGTCTTGTGACATTTAGGAGGTGGTGGTAAGGACTGTTCCGAATTGGAAGGTGAAGATCTCTTGAAAGACAGTCTATCAGAAAGGTAACTGTTGCTTGGTCAAGTGGTACGTGCCTGAAATCTCAGCACTGGTAGATAGGGACAGATCAAGACTGAGTATGAATCTTTCTCTCTACAACAGCCTTAGTACATGACTCTCTGCCTTAAAAACAAAATGATTAATAAGCAAACAAAAACCATGACCGATGAACACCTATCCGCAGGCAGACTTAGTTTTTGGTCTCTACTTTTGTAGAAGATAAAGAGGTTGGGGGGGGTAAGGAGGGGTTTTGGTTATGGTTTTCTCTCATATGTAGAATTTTCTTCAGTATGAAATGCCTACTGGTATTTAACTTTGAAGGATTATGAAGCAATTTCAAAGCATTACATGTGAAATGGAACCTGTATATCACCTTTCACAAAGATGAAGGGGAAGGAAATGATTAAAACCTCTCTGTTTCCTTCTCCCTTTGTCCCTGATCTCACCTGTCTGGTGTCTGGGAAGGCTGAAGAAGATGGGGATGCTCAGGAAGAACTAGTTCAGCATTCACCCCCCTACCCATCTCCTACCTTTGGATCTGTGCCTAATCTTGGAGAACAGTGCTAAGAAAATGCCAAGGAAATGAGAGATACTCAGGAAGCAGAAAGTACTGAGAAGGTCAAGAATTCTTTTAAAGTTAGAAGTATTTTAGGGACATCTGCTGAAAATATTTTTTAGCTGTGGTATTCCTATTTTTTTTCACTTTAGGGTAATGCAATTTTATGAGTCACTAAATACATATTTTGACATCTGGCGTCACTTATTTTTGAATGCTGTAAATTCCCATCATAAGAGTTGCCTCCTGTCAGCCTTCTGATAGTGCATTTTCATGGCCATTTAGATTTAGATGTCGGGACTTAATTCCTTAGTCTCAGCTCCCTATTAGTTTTCTAGCCAGGGTAAGACATGAGGGCATTTCATGTGGTGATGCAAAAATTTTTATATTTAGCAGTATTTAGATGTGATTTCTTAACAGATTCAAAGATTTGCTTGATTTCAAAATTCATTCTGACATCTCCAGTCTCCACCTCGGCTATCAGTTTAGTAACCCAGATCCATGTGAAATTCTGAGATGCTTTATTTTGAATGTGTTGCTTTTCTTTTCTTTTCTAGAGGAACAAATTTCACACTGGCATAAGGTAACAACTGTTCATTTTTATGAAACCATTTTAAAAATTGTAAACTAAACATTTATGATCATAAAAATATTAACAATAAGGATTGGTCATTCTCATGGCTGTATGATGAAGATGCCTGTAATTTCACACTACAGATCATTCATTCACAGGTAAGAAGGGCACTGGAGTATAATTCTTTGTTTTGGATCACGTCTTCCCTCCCCACCTTCGTGGGTGTTTCACCTGACTCTCTTGGATCCATGTCCTTTTATTGAAGTCTTGGTTCTGTGTCTGGAGACTCACACTTTGGCTTATGAACTGCTACATCGAAAGCATCGGCAGAAGGAGAAAATTATAAACTCTAATACCACAGGCAGACTGGTAACCTAGAATACCTGTATCTTTTTTTTTCCGGGTGGTGGTGGCCCACGCCTTTAATCCCAGCACTCAGGAGACAGAGGCAGGCTGATCTCTGTGAGTTTGAGGCCAGCCTGGTCTACAAGAGCTAGTTCCAGGACAGACACCAAAGCTACAGAGAGACCTTGTCTCAAAAAAACAAAACAGAACAAACAAAAAATATCTGTATCTTTTTTAAAAAAAACTATTTTAATGTTTTTAATTGATGCCAGTGTGTATGTGAGCGCCAGTGCTCAAAGACATCAGAGGCTTCAGATTCCCCTGGAGCTGGAGTGATAGACCAGCCATCTCACCAGAGTCAAGGGCAGTACAAGTTCTGAACCGCTGGGCCATCTCTTTAGTGCTATCTCTTTCTCTCGTCTCTCTTTAAAACTTATTTTTTTTAAATTTTATGTGCATTTGGTGTTTTGTGTGCATGTATGTCTTTGTGAGGGTGTTGGATCCTCTGGAACTGGAGTTACAGACAGTTGTGTGTGTTGTGAATTGAACCCGGGTCCTCTGGAAGAGCAGCCTGTGTTCTTAACCTGTGAACCATCTGCTCCAGTCCCTCTCACATCTCTCTTTTCTCAAATTTAATAGATAACCCTGGTCATATTTTCACTGAAACCTGGTCATCCTCTCACCACAGAAGGACTTAAGAGAACAGCGTAACACCATCAGATAGCTGTAAAGGTGCTGGGCTGAGTTTGCGATCAGGTGACTAAGAGTTTACGATAATGTCCACATTCTCTAAAAACTACTTTAACTAATGAAGAAGGAGGCGTGTGATGGGGTCCCTGCATCTGTATGTGTGTGTTTAGGAATTTAGCTCAGGAGCTCCAAGGCACACTTTGGCAGCTAAGGTGCTGATGGGGTCCTAACTAGTCGCGTTTTCCTTAGCTGATACTGTCTGAACTTAGACATCGCTGCCGAGTATGAAAGAGTGTGTTTGGGGTGACTTACTCTGTCTTACAGGAAAACCCCTTGGAGTACCCATGGGAACAAGAATGAATTGAAACAAGCCAGAAGAATTTTCTACAACAACCCGAGAACTCGGATAGAAGTGGGAGACAACCCTAAGCTGCGGGTGTTTGCCAGCAACCAACTTCTAAGAGTAGGACAAGTAAATCACATTTTATCATAGCCCGTTTATTTATTTGTTTGTTTATTTATTTGTTTGTTTCTTCATTCATTCATTCGTTTATATAGTTTGTATGTGAGCACGCCATGTGCCAGGCGCTCATGTGGAGGTGAGAGGTCAGCTTTGGGAGTCACTTCTCTTCGTCGTGTGGGCTCAGGCAGGAAACTCAGGTTTGGTAGCAGGTAACTTTACCCTCTGAGCCATCTGGCTAGCCTCTAAGAGCCATTTTAGGAGGAGTAAGGTGGCATTTAGTTTTTGTTCTCTTCTCTTTCACTTTTGACTTTTGGAACTGATGGGGAAGGCTTCAGCAGCCTGCCTAGGCCAGGCTCTCTATACTTTGGAATCCTAATAAGTTACTTTGACAAGGAAATTCAACTTGTTTCTCTGAGGGTTAAGAGGACTTATTTTCCTTATCTTCCTCAGGCTGCCTGTCTTTGGCTGGAGGTGGAAGTTAGGGAAAGAGGCACCACTTTGAGGGGCAATGTGTAAGTGAATCAGAGTGACTTTGGGCTTTTATTTTGAAGACTGGTTCTGTGCCAGTCACGGATTGTCATTCTTCCCAACGTCAGCTATATTATCAGCCCTAGAGAATTTGATTAAAATATTGGAATAGGTTTTCATTTTATTGCTGGCATCTGGACATCTCCTACCCAGGCAGGCACATCAGAATGAACACTGTATTGATTAATTCTGACAATACCCCACAGCAATCACTAGCTCTTCTTCAAATTAGAGCTCACCATGTAGCTGAAAAAATTAATAGGAGCAGGAACAGCAAATGAAAAAAAAGGGGGGGGGAGGCCAACTAGAAATTCTGATTTAAATGTCTGGTATATTGAAACTGAGGAGAAGATGTAAAATTAAGAAAGTTACAAGCAGGAAATGGCAAACACCAGCTGAGGCGACAGGGAATGCCATATGTTATATGTTCTTCATGCTTCTTTTCCCCTTCTGCTTTTTTCAAAAAAGACTATATATAAAATACACACATTATATATATACATGCATACATTACCCTGGCACATGTATCATTAAGGATCTCCTTGGAAAGACAAGTTGATATATTTATTTTTTGGAAACAAAAATTCGGAGTTATTTTCTGCAGCATCAGGTTTGCATTTATACCAGTAATCCCATGACTCTATTCATTGTTGAGGATTTAAAATTCCAGTCAGTTTTCTTTTAGATTTCCTGTTGGATTTCATCTATCCAAGTGCTGAGCTCTGCTGTCTCTCTGTGTTTCTGTTGATGAACATCCAAGGAATAGTTCTGAAGCCTGTTCCAATCTATTCTTCCCACAATATTTGTTTAACACCGGATAAACAATTGATCACAAAGAATAAACAACGATAGGCTGTTCTTAATGCCTTTGTATTGGGGCCATGTGAATCTAGACAGGCTTTGTACATTGTATTGGGGCCATGTGAATCTAAGCAGGCTTTGGTACATTGTACTAGGGCCATGTGAATCTAAGCAGAATTTGGTGCACAGTGATGAGCTTGAGTTTTGAGACTTCTGTGATGTGAAGTCAGTTTTGGACGTCCAAACTCACTTACCATTATTCTTGTTTAGATCTATTTTTAAAGATTGACATTTCCCCCACAATTCGCTGCCCAGTTATAGCTTGTTGTCATATGCTGCCATAAATAATAATCAATAGAGCATTTAACAAAAAGCCTGAAGTTGCTGGTTGTTAAAAAGTCAACAGCTTTGGAAAAAGGAGCAGCAAGCCACCCTGACGGCGCATCTACATTTCTCTCGGCCTTAGATGTCTTTGACCTCCCTAGTTTGCTTTCCATATGGCAGAAGCAACTAAAATTTCTCTGCATGTTCTGCATTCACAATTTCTCAGAGCTCTTTTGGAGAAAATTAAATGAAAGCCTCTTGGCTATTATTGGTTAACCAATTCACAAAAATTTACAGGAAAGGGCTCTCCTCTCAGCTCTGAGGCAAACAGCCCAAGGACAGCCATCTTCCACATCTCAGTTCCCCACCATTTTGCAGAATGCAACCTGCAGGGGCTTCCTCTTGAGAGGTGGCTGAAGAGGGCTCGAGTAAACCAGAGAGATACAGTTCTTTACCATCAAATACATCAGTCTGGGGCGATGTTCTTCTGGAAGACTTTTTTTTAAAAAAAAGAAGAAGGAAAGGTTTTCTAGTTATTAAAAAATGAAGAGTGACCTATTGTATCAATATAAACTAAAAGTAGACTTCATTGAAAGCTCTAAATCAAATTGTTTCTAGAACAAACCCTGGGAATCTAGAGATCATAAGGGGTAAGAACCATAAAAATCTATTTATCTATTTCTGCAAAGTCACTGATCTTTCCATTATTTTACAAAGTCCAGAGTTGAAGGATCTTTTAGGAGAGTGGCACTTCTTCTTCCTTTCTTCTGTTGTTTTGTTTTTTTGCTTTGTATTGAAGAATGGGCTTGGATTTGTGAACCTCAGCCTGCCTGGTGCTGGGATTATGTGTGTACCATCACTCCTGGCTTCTTTTTCTTAAGTAAGCAAACCATGTTGGTTGTCTACCGTGTTTTATAAGTAATAAGGGCGGGTTAGGAAAATTAAAACATGAAGTAGGGCAGTAATAGCTCTTTAAAAATCATAACTGAAGTATTTGTAAATGCAGAATCCTAGGACCGTGTGACTGACAGGTATAGCAGAGCTAGCTAACTCTTTGTCTCAGGCTTCACAGAGAACAGAACAGCTGCCAGGGGTCAGTGCGTTCAGTGTGTTTCTCAGAGGAGAAAAAGGGAAAGCTGGAAGAACAAAGGACCACGCCAGGGCAGATGATAAAACAATTAGAACATGGTGAAACCCGAAAGCCCTGCATTATCAGAACAATTAAATGAGACAAAAAAAATTTTGCTGATGGTAAAACAAGGGATGGGTTCTGTAAAGACTTAGATGTGTCTAAGAAAGGAAGCAGACATTTTTGCAATCTTATCTGAGATGACAGGTGAAGCAGACCTGAATCCCTTTACGTCACTCTCTCTCCTCCATTTCTTCCTCCACCCACACATCATGATAAAGCTGGTAGGTAGTGTCCCTGGGCCCTGAAAATGTAAAATGTTTGTAAAAACACAAAAAGTGTTCCTGTTGCTCATTTGACCATGATGCTTGCTTTTAAGGTGATGTTTAGGTACTGGAAGTTCCAAGGGAGAGAGATAGACAAGAACAAGGGAAAGGGAAGAAGAGCATTCATGATTTTGCTATGTTTCCAAGGTGTGGTACCCGTATTTTGTTTGCTTTAGTTTCTCCTGTTATATACGCTTCCAAATGCACTCATCGCAAGGTGTGAGCTGCTACTTTTATGCTTCTCAGAATCCTATTCTATTTTTAAACATTATTTATTTGTTTCTTTATTGTGTGTGTGTGCACACATGCGCGCACGCGTGTGTATGTGTACATATGTGCCACAGTGCACACGTGGGGTCAGAGGACAACTTATGGGAACTGGTTCTCTCTTTCCATCCTATGAATCCCATGGGTCTAATTCAAGTCACCAGGGATACAGTAAGCCCTTTATCTGCTGAGCCATCTTGCTAGCCTGAGTTTTAGAATTTTTTTTTTGGTCATGATAGTTTAGTTTCTTTCTCTTTCAGTCTTTATTAATCAGGGTTGTTTTCTTCAGGTCTTTAAGAATGTCATCAAAATACAAAGTGTACAGTAAGACAGCACATTGAGCTTCCATTATTCAGAACCACGGTGAATAATTGAGTGAGCTAACCCTACTTGCAGGATAGTCTGAGGATAAGGATGAGAGAAGGAATAGCTAATGTCCCACAGGGATAGATGAGTAAGGAGTTGAGAACCTGTTCTATAGCTGGAGAATATTAAAACTTGTATGAGGAGAACTAGTTACTAGGTGGGTAGAGCTTGCATTTTATAATTGAGCAGATGACTTCCTTAAAATGGCTGCGTTAGGGGCGCAAGCTGCAGATTTTTGTGCCGTTCATCATCTTACTGAGAGTCATATAAAAGCAGGTTTACTTTCTATTTTAAAACAAAGGAAACAGAGGGCTTTGACAGAAGTACACTGTAATTGTGACCATGTGTGAAGCCCAAATATAGTCCATAACAATATTTCTACCTGCCCTGCAAGAACTAAGACATTTGGTGAACTACTTTCTAAAATTTCAAATAAATTTTTAAAAATCAGAAAACACACGAAAGTAAGAAGGCAAAGGAATCTTACCTTCCAAATTAACTGCTGGCAACGTTCTAGAGTATTCATATCTAGTCATTTTTCTTTTGGTTTAATAAAGCTTCAAGCCATCTTACTTTGGGGAAAGCAGTCATTGAAGAAAGTTTAGGCAATTCAAATAGTACAAGGAAAAAGTCTTCCCAAATATCACTAACTTAAAAGACGGTTACTATGAAGGTTTGGGCTTATTTCCTTTCTGTATTTGAACAACAACAACCAACAACAGGGAAAAGATTGTGGAATCTTTGCCCAACGACCATGAAAAGTTCATTTTCAAGACCATGCTTGCTTACCCTTTTTCTCTTGGGGGAGAGAATAGAGAGATACTACAAGACACCTAAACATTTTTAATTTTGCCCTCAGTGCAGGTGACGATTGAGGACAGAAACTTTCTCCATTTGAAGTGACTTCTTACTTGCCATCTTAAAGCAAATATTTTCCTTAAAAGAAGGGTACCAGGCCAGAAGGGGAAGTAGTGTGGCAAGCTAAGCATTCTGTCTTCAGCAGAGGCCTGAAATATCACGGTATTGGAAGGCTTCTTTGTGTAGCAGGCATTGGAGATCAAGGCACAGTAGAGGCCTTGACCTGTGCCTTCTCTTTCTTTGTAAAGAGAAAACCCAAGGGAAATGGAGAATGGGGAAGACGCCCTAGTTGGGAGCTTATGATAACATGAGTACCTGAAACTTCCAGTTCTACACATGAAAGCTGTGTCAATTGAACGGGTCATATGGACTTACTACAACTGTCACATGGATGTGTCACTTGTGCCTACTCTGAACTGTTTTTTCTTATTTTTGTTGCAATTTGTAGAATTGCTTTCAATAGGAACCTCACAGTGACATTTTCTAAACACACCTTACAAAAAAACCTTGTTGTTTTTCATTGCCTTGCAAAATCTGGTTAGTAAAACTACTTAGCCTAATTGCTGCACAAGCTAGCCATGGGGAAAGAACATCCTAATGGAGCTGGGAGTCCCATACATCAGACTCACATAGTTGTGTTCAAGTTAGATTCTCTACATCTTTCCCTCCAGCTCACTTTATACTATTCTGAATCTGCAGAAAACTTTTCAAACATGCACATCGATCCATTCTTTTGGAAGCAAGAAAATAACCTAGGTTTATTGCATTGGAGGTAAAAACAGCAAGGCACTTTTTCTTAATGCTGTGCTTCTTGGATGGCAAATGTCCTGGGTGGCTATTTCTGCTCATGTCCACGTGAGCGACCTGCCAGCTTTGCTGTACCAGCAGCGATAAATTCGGATCCCTGCTGCATGTAAGTAACCTAAGAGCTGATTTCAATGTGCTCTCAGCGCTTGTTAAGAATTTCAGTCGCGATTGTATCATGGGCTTGGAGAGCACAGCAAATAATCACCCAGGTTCAATTTTAAGTTCCATCTGTACTGTTTGTGCAGCAGAAACCATGAAAAGTTAATAAGTGAAGGCATGGGGAAGAGGCCCTGGCCACAGGTGGAATTAGAAATATAGCACAAAGTAGCTGTTCCTGGTACCCAGGAGGATGGTGACTCTTTCCATTCCTATCTGAAGGCCAGGGTCTCTGCTGTTCTCTCTCTTCACCTATAGGTCGGAGGACATGTCGTGTTGGAGCCAACCATACATTGTAATGACAAACTTTAATTTAAGTAAAACAAAAATGCAAAGATGTATAATGAACTTTCTTCATAGCTTAAATAAACTGCAGACAAACAGAATATTGTTCCAGAAAAAGGTAACAAAAGCCACAGACAAAAACCGTGAACAAAAACTGCAAAGTCTTAGGATGTGGGAGGCTTTTCAATGACACAAAGTCTGGAAGCCATCAAGGAAATGACTTATATATCAGAGTAAGAAGGATATATAACTTTCAATAGAAAAGAAGTTTAAAAAGTTAAAAGACAAACACTAGAAAAAATGATTTTTAACAAATATGACAAAGAACTTTTTTTAATATGCAAAGAGTGCTTTAAAAAAAACCATAAAATTAGTTGAGTAGATCCATGGATAGAAAACTATGTAACACACCAGAGCAACTGAGTCACCTGACCTCGCAGAAGTAGGAGAAAAGTGGCTGGAAAGGACTTTGAAGTAAGAAAGTAGAATACAAGGAGAGGAGACTGGCTTTGTGGGGATTATATGAGGAATAACAGAGTTGACCTTCGGAGACAGATAAATAATATCCACTTCCAGGTAGCAAGGGAGCCTTGGGCGTCGGTCAGTACAGTCTGTCGCCATTCAGGGAACACTGCCCATAGCCTGCAGTGGGAGGCCTGTGGTTATGTGGACATTTTTTTTTTCTGTTATTGCATTCCAAGTTGCTAGCACCTGGCTCACAAACTGCCCAACAGAAGTGATCTTTCTGCAGTGACCCAATATATTGACTTTCCCCATCTGATTGCCCATGTGATTACTTCCCTCCTTAAAAGTATAGCCTAGGGTCCTTGGTGGCTAGAGGAACACTGGAAGTAAGAAAGGAAAGCCAAGTAGATATGCACAGCGAGGCTTAGCCAGCGTATACCATGCCCTTCTTACAGCCATGCTATTCCCCGACTTTCCTGGGGAGACATAAAGAGATGTCTACATACTCCACATATGGAGAAGGCACAAGACAGAAGAAAGGATCTAAGCCTAGCTTGGTGAACCAGAGAGTTTATTCAAATTATTTACAGGAACATGGAAAACTCAAAGGCGAACTATTGGGAAGTCCTCTGTGCAGTTTATAGGAGCAGCACCACTGAAGAATCTTCTGTGCTCCTGCTTGTCCCTCCTTCCCCCAGTGATCAACTGCTTACCTGTAACACCTGATCTTGTAACACCTGATCTCGTAACACCTGATCTCGCTGATGGGCCTCCAACTGCAATGCCTGTGTTACTGTCTTGGTACAGTTCCCGCGCCACTGTACCATTCGCGAGCCAGGCAAGGGCCTGGAGATTGAAAGAACACACAGACACCTGGGTCATTCGAAAGGCGATCATCCGAACGCCCGTTTATTCAAACTTAGTAGAAACCTTAAACACTTAATTGCTGCACAATGGAATACCCCCCAGGCAGGTGGGAAATTACTATGCCCAAGGTGGAGTCAACAATGCCCTATAGCTAATCACCAGACAGGGCAGAGGGAGCACAGGAACAAACAGGATGTTTAGCTGGCTGGCCAGAAATTGTCCTCAAGATGAACCCCGGGGGATCAGGGGTAGACTAATGGGCCCTACACTTACCCATTGTAGGGATGGCGTGAAGGCATGTAGTCACATGGGCCTTTCCTGCTCCCTCCAGAGGAAGTATTGATAGGCTGGAAGGTCTCACGCTGCTCATCATATCTTCTCTGTTTCAGAATAGTAACTGTCATCACTGGAAAGAAAGCATCTGCACGGCATGCTTTCTGAAAGGATATGTGGAAAGGGAACCAAAGCTGGGAAATAGACTTAGGAGCTGCTCTGACAATGAAGGTTCTCTGTCAGCAGATGGGGTAACTGTCTAAGTGTCCTGAAGTTCTAGAGATACTTCAAGATGCAGATTACTACATGGGGTTCAGGAGACTGAAGTCATGCTTCCTCACACAGGTGAAATGATTACACGTCCTTCGAGACCGGTTACGTGTTTGGTAGAAAAAGCCGTGCTTAATGTCTTGCTGATAGGTCTTCCTCCTGTTTGCTGCATGATTCTATGACCTAACCATACTTTTCAGCCTTGCTTTTCTCACCTGTTAAGGGGAATAATAATAATAATAATACTTGGGGTAGCTATGAGGCTTAATTTGAGTTAATTTAGGAAGCATTCTGAAGCTGCAAATTGACAGCTAATAATCATTAATGATAATAAGAGCGCTGTGGGGCCACACATATGGTGATCTTTATTATCCAGAGTTATCGTGAGGGAAGTTGTACTGTGGTTCATCATAGTTCCTAGATGAATTGGTCCAGGGAAAGCTCTCTGCTTAGACGATGCCCAGAGTGAGTCAAATCCAAGACAGGCAGGTAGGGCAAATATCAGGGGTAATTATCAGATCTAGGGGACTAGAGTCTGGATTTAGGTTGATGTAATCAGTGATTTGGGGACCAAGGTGTGAAGAGATCAAAGTGAAGGTAGATGAAGCAAAGCAGCAGAGAAAGATTGGATGGGTGGTTGCCTTCCTCAGTAGGAAGCTTCCACTGTTTGTCAAGGGACTGGCTCATACAACCAGGGCCTAGTATCTGAGGCATCTATGTGTTTAGGTTTTTAGATGTCTTGAGGTACATTTGTCTCAAACAAGGCACTCATTCTGGAGGGTCAGTTTGGCTGAGCTGAGAGTTTGTGGCAAGTATTTCAAATGTCACTTAAGGCATGAGCACTGGACAGTATAGACTTGGTAATGTGAGTAGTTTGAGGGCTTAGGAATTCTGGGCTATCTCTGTAGCTCAGTCACAGAGTGACCTAGTATGCACAAGGCCCTAGATTCGATCCCACCACCACCAACACTCTTGAGTGCATGAGCGCGTGCGTGCGCGCACACACAAAATGTAATTTACAATTTTTTTAAAAAAAAGAATGATAAACCAAACTTAGTTAAATCCACTTTGTTTTGTTTGCAAACCAACCAGCAAACCAATATGTGCCTGAAGTTTTGTGCCCTGACAATCTGAGCAAAGGCCACGGAAATCAAAAGACTCAGGATCTTGACACTGATGGCATTATGTCATCCCTTAAGGCTCTACTCAATCCCCATGAATCTTCCTTGCCACTGTTACTTACCAAGTTTTCTGCTGTGTCTCTGGGCTTACTGAGAGTTTCAGTACCCAAAGCCTGTGTATCCACCTTGACTTTGCCAATACTAGGGCCACATTAGTTCTGCCCACTCACCATCCTGTTAGAAAGAGTTTGGAAGGTGTCTCTCCTCCTTATGGGCAGAGGAAACAAGCAGGAAGAAAATATCCCCCACAGAATCATGATGCTGCTGGAAAACATTAAAGCATAAGAAATAAAAGCTGACACCTACCTACGCCACACAACTGTAAGACTTAGACACGGGTCTGGATGGAAGTGGCTCCAAAGTTACACCACCTCCCGACTCTGGGTGGATAGAATATGGAGGATCCTGGAGAGGTGTGTCTCCTACGGAACTCTAGTTGAGTGTCTGCCCCCTTGGAGCTCTGATAACTTAAGTTGAAAAGAGCCAGACGGGAATTTAGCTTTCAGCGATTTTTGCTCATTAAGGAGCCAAATGCATAGCCCCTTTCTTATTTTAGTTTTGTTGGGAATGTGGAGAAATCTACTTGCCTCACTGCCTGCTGTACAACATTCGAGGGCTGGCCCTTGGACAGACTGCTGGGACAGACCCCGTGCTGTTGGCATGCCATTATGGGGGATCAATTAATCATATGGCTAGAGTTTTCTTCTTGAGGAAATTTCATGTGGATGCCTGTATTGGAAGAGAGAAATGGGGGCAGTGTTACCCAAAGTGGAGGTGTGTTGGTATCACTGTCCTTGAAGGTGTGACTTAAAGTGCCAGCATTTCCTGCCAATGTGTTGTTGGGTGCGACGCTGCGTGACTTCTCGTTATGTTGTCCTTTCTTGGAAAGCAAAGATTTACCTATAATCACAAACCAATTGGAGGGCAGAAAAAACTAACCTGAAGAATTCAAGCACCATATGAAGACAAATGTCTGATTAAATTTTCTATTTTTTCACTTAATCAGTGGTAAATACTCAGTTTAGACTGTTTACTGCACACAACTTTTCAAATTTTCAGTCTTGTTGCATAACTCTACATGTGAACAAGCATTTGAAGCAGTTTGGTCTTAAAATATGAAATATGTCACACTACACATTTAATATATAAATTCTAGAAAGTGATTTTTCTTACTCTTCACCCTGTTCTGAGGAGATTCAGCTGGACATAAAAACTCCGGGGGACAGACTTGTTGCTCCCATTGAACAGAAGGTGTCTTGCTTGTTGGCTTAGTAGGTCTGCAGCAATTCCATATTTTCATGTCTCGTTTCTTCCCTGGTAATTAGCATCTTTTCTCTTAGAGGAGCATATGGCATCCTTAATTGTAAACAAACCCTTCAAACCTCTCTCCACATTGCGGTCTGAACTGAGTTGCAATTTTATCGAGTCATAATCATGGGAGCACAGACAGTCTCAGCAACGCTGAGCAGCAGAGAAATTGTTGGAACCGGAATAATGTGGTCTTACAGCATCAGGTGTTCCACTGCGTGGACGTTGTGTACCACTAAGGAATGAAGGGAGCTGATCCAACTATGACAAGCCCAGCCTGCAGACAGTGTGTGTGTGTGTGTGTGTGTGTGTGTGTGTGTGAGAGAGAGAGAGAGAGAGAGAGAGAGAGAGAGAGAGAGAGCTGATGAATTTGAACTATAAATCTGGGCTCTATAAGTCTTTGAGGAAACTATAGTTGCTCTCTTAGAAATACAATAAATTTGGAAATGTTAAAATTCCTATTGTTAGGGGTAGAGGAAGGACTAAAACATGATTTTTAATTATTGATTTTCTTAAAACTCAGCATAAAATAGGGGTAGTTTTATATGGTCACATTTCGGACTCTGCTGTCTAACATAGCTCCCAGAAATTTTGATTGACAATAATTGTATTTAATAGGTTCATCACGACTGAAGGACAAACATTTCTCTACTTCCTAAATATGTAGGCGTAGCTGTAGTCATTATCAACTGAAAGAAAACCCAACAGTCTTTTTGGCTTTGAATTTGGGGGTGGTAGTTGAGCAGAAATCATTATACTTATAAATTACTTATAAATACTTATAAATTGTTTGTGAGAAAAATCCTGGTGGGAAAGAAAACATGATGTTCTTCTCAAAGGTCTTTTTTTTTTTTGACATACTTGACATGCAAGCAACTCCTGAGGCTTACATGGGTGAACTCTGAGAGCAGTGGGGGTAGTCAGGTGACTAGGGGATCATGCCAGGGGTAGTCAGGTGATGAGGGGATTGTGCAGGGGTAGTCAGGTGATGAGGAAGCCATGTGGGGTAGTCAGGTGATGAGGAAGCCATGTGGGGTAGTCAGGTGACTAGGGGATCATGCCAGGGGTAGTCAGGTGATGAGGGAGCCATGTGGGGTAGTCAGGTGATGAGGGGGTTGTGTAGGGATAGTCCGGTGACGAGGGGGTTCCATACAGACAGTCTCTAACCTCTATTCCTCGTCATTTATGAACCCCCCGGCTGTTTTCTTTACATCTTGAGTGCTAAAATCCCCAGAAGGACGTGAATAGCCATGGCCTTCAGGAGTCTTGTCCTCCGTAGCCGTGGTGATACATGCCTGAGATTTCAGCCCTCCAGAGAGTGAGGTAAACACTGCCTGTGTTACACAGTAAAACCGTATCTTAAAAAAAAAAAAAAGTAAGGGGCTGGAGTGATGGCTCAGAGGTTAAGAGCATTGCCTGCTCTTCCAAAGGTCCTGAGTTCAATTCCCAGCAACCACATGGTGGCTCACAACCATCTGTAATGGGGTCTGGTGCCCTCTTCTGGCCTGCAGGCATACACACAGACAGAATATTATATACATAATAAATAAATAAATAAATAAATAAATAAATAAATAAATAAATATTATTTTAAAAAAAGTAAAAAAGAGGCTTTTGTCCCCTGCTTGGAATATGAAGCACGATCATACACTAAACTAATCTGGAGTGAAAAAACAAGAATGAAATAATATCTTAAATATCATCACACAGGACAAGTTCTTTAAATATTCAAGAGGACTGTAGTGACAGCCCAAGTTTACCGGATTCTATTTTGTCCTCTATGTTTTCGCAATGACTTAGGGGCAAATTCAAGTGGATTTCAGCCATACTTCCTTCTCTATATTATGAAAGCCTTTAACTTATCTGGGTTTAAACTATAGAAAGCAACGTAATCTGTTGAGCAAAATGTCTCAGCTCTTTTGAGTTGATCTTTTATAAAAAGCATCTCTCTCTTCCTTATACTGTGATACCTACATACACCCAAGGGAAAAGTGGAGGTAGCTGGGTAGATTTCTGTGGGTGCTTAAGGGAATCATTCTAGAACTTTGAAGCTATGTTTTAGTAGCACCATATACAATGTTAACCAAACTATAAAATGTTAATTGTCCATATCAAAGAACAGGGGGAAGGGAGGAAATGAAGACAGAAGAGGGTCTGGCTCTCCCTCACCCCCAACCTGATGCTTGCCATGTCCTAGAAGCTCCACAAAGAGTTCCTCCTGCAGGAAGAAGAACAGTTTCACTCATCCGCCTTAGCTGATTTAGCTTCTCAGGAGGTAGTGATGGCTCCAGCTCCTCCTCGGAATGCGAAGCTAAGTGGTTTGGCTGATCTGAAAAAGAAGGAAGAGATATGGAGGGATGCTTTCCATGCCCTGGGATAGCTTTAGAATCTTCCTGGTTGGCGCCACAGATCAAAGAAGCTGATCGATAACTGAAAATATTAAAAAGAGATGAGTATTTATGGGAGGGAAAACATTAGCGATTTATTGTTCGATAGTTATAAACCAGGGATGCTTATCAGTACAGACGTCCTGAAAACAGGCATCTGACAGCAGTGCATGGGAACCTTTGAAACATTCAATATGTGACTCAGGGATTCCATTTCGGGGCATTTTCCTGAAGAAGTTAGGAGATGCGGAAACACTTATTTTGCTCAAGGTCATTCAACTCATTATTTGTTTATATTACCAAGAACTGGGGGACTGGGAGATGGCTGCCCTTCCAGAGGATTTGTGTTCAATTTCTAACCTCCACGTGGCAGCTCACAACTGTCTGTAGCTCCAGTTCCAGAGGATGTTATGTCTTCTTCTGGCCCCCACAGGCACCAGGCATGCATACAGCATACAGACATCATACAGGCAAAAACCCATACACATAAAATAAAATAAAAAATTGGTGTTCTCCCAAACATTCATTGTCAGGCAATTAACTTCTTACACCATTTCTATACAATCAAGAAGATTTATACCCACATTCTTCCATCTGAGCAATCTTTGAATCTCTGTCTCAAATTAACCCAGGAGTTCATCTTTCTGTCCTTCTGTTGGATATAGAGAAGGAGACAAAGATGGATTTGCTAGGAGCATCCTGGAACACAAAGTAGAAGAGTAAAGACTGATTTGTTTGAGACAGGGTTTCCCTGTGTGGCCCCGGCTGGCCTGGAACTCACTCTGTAGAACAGTGTGCTGTCTCTGTCTGCCAAGAGCTGGAGTTAAAGGAGCACAGCACCTTGTCCAGACAAAAGAAAAGGTCTTAACTACACATAAGGATGAGCCTGCTTGCCCCTAAGGCAGAAGGCAAAATTGGGAAAGTATTAGGTCAAGATGCTAAGCATTATTTTTAAAGGTCTGGTCTTGCCAGCTAACGCTACACATTTCTGAACTGACAGAGAGCTGTTAAATGTTGGCATCACCTTTTGTCCACGGCTCTCTTTTTCCACAACATCTAAAGCCATTAGCTTAAACTATCAGTGCATATGAACCACTTGCTATACCTTTCTTCCACGTCACCCCCACTCATGTCAGAGCAAGAAAGGAAAAAAAAATGCTTGGATAATCTGGCAGCCACTAATATTTGTTGAAGTTTTCGTAAGAATATTTACTAGCAACTTAATAATGTTGTTAATATTTGTAAAAAGCCTACAAAAGAAGTTGTATTTGTTGTGCATTTTCACTTGAATGTCTCATAATTCGGATTTCCAATATTTCACAGTAGACTCCATGTAGGCAACCAGTATACATTTAGTTGCCTAAGCTTCACATTTCAGTAGTCTCATGACTTGCAACGATCTAGCCTGGGTTACTGTCAAAGTATCTATGCATTCTCTGCACCTAGGCTTCACCCCTCTCTCCTATTGTCTACTCTGAAAATAGAGGGAATGTTCCAGAAAGAAAGGCGGATCCTCTTGATTCTTTCTTTGTCCCTTTTCTCTGGTATCCCAGGGTCTCTAGGATGCTTTACTATAGCTTTCAAGGCCCACCCATCTGTCACCTCCAGCTTCAGTGATGCTTCCGATATGTCATCTTCTCAGCTGTCACAAGGACTGATGTATCCTTCTCACTCTGGACCAGCTGATATGCAGCATCCTTTGGGGATCAAAGCTGGTTAGGTCACCCATCCAAAGAGTCTTGGTAGCCCTGTAATTTTACTGGTGTTGTAATCACCTGAGTAGTCGTGTACCTTATCGCTTAAAGCTGTAGATCCTGAAAGGGAAAGGATCAGTCCCCTTTACTTTATTGTTAGGACCTGTCACAAGGCCTACCCTAGCCTTAACCATCAAAAGAGCGCTTCTTGCTGGGCAGTGGTGGTACATGCCTTTATTCCCAGCAACTGGGAGGCAGGGGCACGTGGATCTCTGTGGGTTCGAGGGCAGCCTGGTCTAACAACAAAAAAATGCTTCTCACATCCCCAACAATGTGGAAGGTTGAAACAGGCACCACTGCCCGCCTGTTGTGTACACGCCTGTGGTGTGTGTATACCACATGCACTACTTCACAGCCTGCATTGCTCCCTGCCCCCCCCCCTTTTTTTCTTATTATCTACCCTCCCAATGTTTCTGAGGAACTGACCTCACCTGATCTGTCTACGACTGTGTCAATTTCTTTCTGCCTGCTGTGATTTAAAAACGGTTGCATCATGCATATCATAGTCACTATGATATGGCCAAAGAGGGTGTAGCCGACTGATAGGGGCATCTGTGAGAGGACTCCTGGCTTCTAAGGGGACGCAGTAAGAAACAGTCTATTTTATGACTTTTGACATTTTTATAGCTGAAATCACGTAACCTTCCTGTTCCCAGGATGAGAACCAGTCTGGGGATCAAGCTGATGCTCACAAAGCTTGCGTAAAGAGGCGTTACCCACCCAGCCATTGATTAGACTGCCTGGGATCCAGCCAAGCTCCAGGCTTCTCGTGTAGGAAAGCAAGCTCCCTTTTTGCTCAAATAAACTTGAATTATGAATTATCTGTTAGTTTCAAGCCTAGTGTCTTTGAAATGGTACAAATATGTACCATCCATTGTCCTTCTTTTGATAATTAGCATCCTGGTACTGACCAGTAGCCTTTTCCTCTACTGAGATGTTTAGCAGAGATTCAAAGTGATTGTATGGCAGCAGCAACCGGAGGGGCAAATTATTATTGCCTTACGTTAGCTTGACTCTTATTTTTATGTTTGGTGGGTCCTTTGTGAATTATGCAGTACCCAAAGGCATTTGACTTTCTGGCATTGGAGGTAACAGAGAAGCCTGACTTTGCATTTTAAGTTGCTGAACTCAGCATCAACAAAATTGTATAGCCATAAAGTCACCATAAAGATGAAATAAAATAAACATGCTTTAAAATCTCTTATTCATATTTTTATTCTGTATTTTTTTTCATTGAAGGGAAGGTTGGCATAAAGTTTCTTAGGTGCCAAAAACTATTGAGATTTAGAAAGTATGAACAACCATAAAAAGTAAAATAAAAAGTAGCTCAGCTCTATTTTACACAGATGATGTCAGTGCTTTTATGTATTTCCTTAAGATTCTGCTTTAAGGTCTGGGGAGAGAGAGGGCTCAGCAGTTAGGAGCACTTGCTCCTCTCCCAGGTGTCCTGCGTTTGCTTCCCAGCATTCATGGGGCTTCACGGCTTCCTGGAATTTCAACTCCACAGGATTCCACACTCTCCTCTGGTCTCAGAGGGCACCTGCATGCATGCGGCTGAGACACACACACATGTGGGCACACACAAATGAGATTAGAAACTCAATAAAATAGGAATACATAATAAATATAAATATATAAATAAGTAATTTTTTTACCTTCATGTTCATTTACTTTGATAATTTTTTTAAAAATTGGACCCCAAAATCTAATTGAATATTTTTGATGAAATTATATTAGCCATATATTGTCTTACTAGTGAGACTCTTACCATATTAAATATTTTGTTGTTTCTCCATGTATTTCTCCATTCTTCTATATCTTTGAGAAATATTTGTAGTTGCCTTCTATTCACATTAAGAAATGTTTCTTACATCATTTCCTCCCTCCCTTCCTTCCTACTAGAAACGTGGAGAAAAATGACTTCTAGTTTTGGCGGTTCTAGCAATTGAATCTAGGGCTTGTACGTGCTCGGCAAACAGTCTACTACTAGGCTATAGCTTGTTTCCATTTTTACTTTTTATTTTGCAATAGGATCTGACTATGCTGTCCACGGTGGCCTTGAATATGTGATCCTCCTGCCTCAGGCACCCAAGTAGCTGGCATTACAGCCCTGTGCCACCTGGCTTGGCTCAACATTCTTAAAAGTTTCATACTGGAATCTGTACCTTTCTAGTATCATGCTGTATTCTCATAACAAAATGTAACTTCCAGGGAGTCTGAGGCAGGTGTAGTAGCAAGCTCCAGCCCCAATTTTGTCACTAATGGAAACAATTCAGACAAAGCCAATCTTTATATCTCACCTTATAATCCTAAAGATAACGTGGCATTTTAAACATGCCATTTAAAAATGTCAATCATTGCTTTGAAGCTATCAAATCTTAGCTTTAATTTCTTTTTTCTTAAAAAAAGCAAAAGCAAATTTAGGACACCCCTTTTCCTTTTCTTTGTTATATGTAAAACAATATAAGACCAGTTGCATTTGGTTTGAGAGCGTTGATGTCTCACATAATTATGCAGAACTAATTAATTCAAAATCTGTTTATCAACAGTAGTCTGTAGCTGCAGCATTTTCTCCCAGAGGCACTAACAAAGGCTTATCACCTGCTTTCTTGTTGCAGTTTGTCTCAAAGGCAAATCAATATGAAAACTCTAAGAACGCTATTCCCAGAACTAACACTTGGAACAACTTAGAAGAACTTTTAGTATCAGATACCAATTAGTTTTCTTAGCTTAAATTAAAAACAGTTTTATTTAGCAGTGAAATGTGTCAAAATACTAAGGACTTAAAAGGCAAATAAAAATTTTCCATTTTTTGTTAATTTAGGTTATGTATTTATTAATTTATATATGCATAACTTTTATTATTTTTTCTGGATAAATAGCCATAATAGATGATTGGGAGTAGGGGATGTAGAAGAAAGTATCTATAGACTTTAGAGAGTAAATATTGCACGTCGTATGTACCCACATACTGTATGTACAAAGGAAGATGAAGATTTCCACACCCTGGGCATCTTCCTTTGTGAAAGGCAGAGGAAGATGCTGATGCCCGCGGTTGATTTGTGACAGGTTTTCCTGGGCAGCTGGAGCCTCTCAAACGTTACTCTGTTACTGCATCTCTGGAAGTTCATTTGGAAGAATGATAGGTAAAATGAAAGTATTTGGGGTTACAGAGTCATTTTTCTGTCTTTACAAAGAAAGAATGGCTTTCAGAAATCGCAGGAAAGTACATGTAGAGTTGGAGTTTGCCATGTTTCAGGATGAATCTTCTGTGTT
The DNA here is from genome assembly GCA_004026605.1 of Ondatra zibethicus. Lineage (NCBI taxonomy): Eukaryota > Metazoa > Chordata > Mammalia > Rodentia > Cricetidae > Ondatra > Ondatra zibethicus. The sequence goes on along the minus strand of PVIU01013761.1, from coordinate 4,246 downwards.
TCACGAATTTGATTATTAAACCCACACTGAGCATAGTGTGTCTCACACAGACCAGTTTCCATAACAAGGAATCATCTTTTGTATTCTGCCCCAATACTTCCAAGTTTCAAGACCCAAATTGCCTATAAAGAGGAAAATCCTACCTAATAAATAGGTAATACATCCGTGTTATAATTTAATGTTAGTATCCATCCTGGAACCAGCTCTGGCACATCAAATGTCAGCCCTGTAAAAGGAAAGGGCACCAGTGACTTTCTGAGATTGCGGAGAATATGATAAAAGGTATTTATTTTATCTCCTGGATTTCTCTCTCTGTGTCTCTGTTGCTGTCTCTGTCTGTCTGTCTGTCACATTCTCTCTCTCTCTCTCTCTCTCTCTCTCTCTCTCTCTCTCTCTCTGTGTGTGTGTGTGTGTGTGTCACGCTGTACATGTGGAGGTCAGAGAATACCTTTTGGGACTTGATTCTTTCCACTGTCTGAAGGAGTGAACTCGGTCATCAGGCTTGTGTGGCAAGTGCTTTTACCTGCTGAGCCATCCTGCCAGTACGGTAGTATCAAGCAAAATGGAGTGAATCCTGTGGATTTGTGGCGAAGAGTTAGCAGTCCCTCTTCTAGTGCCTTCCAAACTCCCGCCACAGTCTCTGTAAGGCCCTGCCAAAAACAAAACAAAAACAAAACCCCCAAACCTCACACGACCATATATTAAAAGCAAAACCCAACAGAGAATCCGATGCTAACGTTTATGAGGAAATTACCTATTTCCATGGCCAAACAGATGTTGTTTGAGAATAACAACTGGTAGGCCTCGCTAACCTCTGTTCCCTTGAAGTAGGACAGGCCAGCTGTTCTCAGACCTGGAAAGCAGAAAGCTCTGTCTTCCTTCGTAGATTCCATGATGGAATGGGTCCCGGGTTGACAATAACTGGAAATAGAAGCAAACAGCTCAAGGAGTGTTTGCTGAGACACACACCGTGCCCCATCTTGTCTGCTTTCTACATCACTTCACAAACACTCTGGCAGGAAGGGAGACTGTTAAGAAAGCATTGTGTCTGGGGAGATCCTATCTGCATAGTTGGGAAACTGTGGTTAAGGACAGTAATTCAGAGTTAGACTGACTTCGGCACCCGGATCACTCAGAGCAGATAATATAATCTTCTCCTTCTTCAGGGTGGCTATTAGCAGAGTACAAAGCACAATTGCTGGTTCAGTGTTTTAGTTAATAGCTGATATATATATCACTTCTCGTCATGACAAAGAAGGGCGGAGAATGGGAAGATTCTAGCAGTGTGTGTTGAGGATTGTTTCATGTCCTCCGTGTCCAGTGTGTCAGGGAATCCAGCAATAGGGTGAGAGTGGAGTCTCCTCTCTCCTGCCATTATGTAGTGGGTGGCTATCTCAGACACAGGGCATGGCCAGGAGCCCTTCGCCTCACCAGCTGTTGCACAGACAATGAGAAATCACACCCAAAGGGACAGGGCGTGTTAAAACTGAAACCCCCACTTGCTGGTAAAAAGACAAAAATGAACGCTTTCACCCAGACACTGTGGATCTATGAGAAAACAAGACAGAACAAAACAAAAATCCCAGCAAACATTGGGAGGTAGAAATGGTTTGCAATCTTAAAGGGGATGCAAGGAAACACAGCTTCAGTGAAACAGCAGAAAGTTGGTTAATTACTTCAGTTTTGGAAGAATCTGGAGCCTCATTCACCTTTATGTCTGCCCTGTATTCTAACATCATTCTAGTGACGCTTTAAATCTATGTGTAAGGCCTTCTAACCATGGGCTGAACTATACACCCCTAAATCCATATATATGCTGAAGTCCCAACTTATGTTGAACGTACGTTCCAATGCCCCAGACTGGGGTTAGTTCTCTGTAGGCTCTTCTAAAGCTAATTGAAATTAAATGCAGTTATTGAGGCTTGGTATTAACTGAATATTGATATGACTAGAGAATCATTGAAAGAACAGGCTACTTCATAGGCACTCACAGAGGAAAGACCACGAGAGAATATGATCACCTCTAAGCCAGGGACAGTAGCCTCAAATCAAGCCTGCTGATGTGTATGAGAGAATATGTGTCTCTTGTTTAAACTAGCCACTGCGTGACATCTGACAATGGAAACGAACTAAGGTATCGTTCATTGGCCTGATTCCTCAGATTATTTTCTCATTTCCGGAGATAACCCTTTTCCCCAGCATGACACCCTAAAGTTGTCATAATCTAGCCTTAACTGCTACCTTCTGAAGGTCACATTCAAATCTGTACTGTTTATCTATCTTCTATCACAGTTAAACTGTTCTGTAGCATTGTGAGACTCTCACTGAGTCTTACCCCATATTCCCAGAGAGTCTTCACTTCCCCACTCCTAAATTCCCTGTTGTCTTTCTTCCTGACAGAGTCTAGACCTTATGGGCTACCACTTCACCCTCTGTGTCATTGATATTTCTAGCTTCTGTATCCTCCCACACATAACAGCCTTGCAGAGCGGAGCCCCACCCAGTTGTCCGTCTTCCCTGCCCACACAGCGTTTCAGAGTGCTGCCGGAGGAAACCACACAGTCACATCACATGTACCGAACGAGGGAGGCCCTCCACGCTGTCCTGTCATCTCTCTCCCGGTACAGTGAGCATCTCAAACTTCCTCTATTCTCATCCTCAAAATTTAGGCTTCACAGCATCCACCCTGGTCAACCGGCAGCAAATGACTTCCTTTCCTAGTGAGTAGTAAAAAGCAGGGTTACCAGGAAGCAGACATTTCCCAAAATTCTGTTAGCAAACATGTAAATTTATCTACATTCTTTTCCCCACAGCCTATCTCTGCATTTGTTACCTTCTAATGACTCAATTCATTGGAATGTAGGTTCTCACGTTTCTTCAAAACCATTTGTACTTCTCTCTCTCTCTCTTTTAGTTTTAGTTTCTTTGGTTTTCCTTCAAGGTTAGCAGCTCTCTCCTTTCTTCTCCACTGTTTATTTTTTTTCATCATTTAAACCTAATGTCCAAGGAGCACTCCTCACAGCTTAAACACTTGTTCTACAGCACCTTTATATGAATTTAAAAAAAGCCTTTAAGTTATCTTAATCATGCATGAGAAATATAAAAAAGTTTATCTCATCGAAATTGTAATAGAATGGTGGCATCAGTGGTTGGGAAGAGCAGGAAGTAGGGAGGAATGGGGAAATGTGAACTGTTGGTTTATAAGCCAGGGGGGGAAAACGTTCTTGTGTGCTATTGTAAAATAGGGTATATATGGGTAAAATTATGTAAAGAAATATCCCAAGAAAGTAGAAGAAAGTTTTTGAATAATTTGACCATAAAGGAATAATAAGTGTTTAAAGAAATAGATACGTTCACCCCAATCTGAACATCATATTTTCTAGTGCATGCACGTCACATGGAACACACTAAACATATAATTTTTATGTTTTTGTACATTTAACTGAATTTTTAAATGAAATTTTCTTCATTTCAATTAAAATTAAAAAGAATCAAACCAAAATAAGACAAGAAGGAAGAAATTACGACATAAAAAGAGCATTATTGAAAATATCTGTCATGTGATGTCTCTGGGGCCACTAGAGACCCCACTCCCTAGTTTTGTCCCTGAGGCAAGTTACTTAGCTTGGGGAAACTCAAGTTTTTCATTTATGAAATGAGAAATAGAAATGTTATTGATCAATTATTTTCTAACATCTGTGTGTGTGTGCATGCGCGCGTCTACATGCGCCCTCATATGCGTCATTGTGCACGTGTGTGCGTGCCGTCACATGCATCATCGTGCGCAGGTAGGTTTTAGCTCCCCCTTTATACTCTGTGGATTCTGAGGACTGAACTCACATTGTCAGGCTTGGTGGCAAAAGTCCTTCCCTCTGAGCCATCTTGCCAGCCTTTGTTCATTATTTTAGGATAAAGTATAATAGACATAAAATGCTTATATCAATGCCTGATCAGGCATCTTTTTCTCCCAGCACATTCGTCTGTGAAGCCCGATTAGCTAAGGGACCCTGTTATAAATCAACTTGTGGGATGAATAGATGAGGTCATTTCCTGAGCTAAAAGGTCCAGAAAATAAATGTGAATAGCAGCACAAAGCATTTCTTTTTGCTGTTTGCTTTTCAGTCAGCAGTTTTAGTAAAAATAACTTTAGAAAATTAGGGGCTTATCAGTAGGCTACCAGCACTACAGGAAGAGTACAGTGTGATGAACCCCCGAGTGCTGGGCTGCTGGGACTGAGCTGTGTGAC
>PVIU01013760.1:0-54590 GCA_004026605.1 Ondatra zibethicus | reverse complement strand
TCCTCCCACCCCTCACCCTCTCCCCAGCCCTCATGCATTACTGGAATAGTTTTTCTTCTCTGGCTTTACATCCTTGACTTTCTGCAGACTTCTGCGGCAGTTAATATCACATGCCTATGGACAGCACATATAACCAACCAGCTAATTTGGACCCACGCATATATATATCTACTGTCTGTCTTCTCAGCAGCTCCGATTTGACCATGAAGAGCTGAGGAAAAGTCAGCTCTATGCATGAACTTGATGGACTGTCCATCCTTTCTCTCCTCTACTGGTATCTCCAGTCCCTCTGGTTGTTTAGGCCTGTAACATGGAGTCATCTTCTTACTTTCTTTCTCATTGTTGACTCAATCTGGATTTCTCTACCTTCAGAACCCAGAAAATGACATTTTCTAATCACTCACTCCCCATACCATTGCCCTGGTCCATATGGTCATGTTTTCTCTTAAGGGTTACAATGACTTCCTCATTATTTTTATTGCTTTTCCTTTTATCAACATTTTTCACAGAATATATCCTAATTATGGTTTCCCCTCTCTCTACCCAGTTCCCCCGCCCACTTCTCCTCCTATCTGGAGCTACCCCTTTTCTGCCTCTCATTAGAAAATAAACGACTTCTAAGGGATAGTAATATCATCAAATGAAATATAATAAGATAAAACAAAACCAAACACCTTAGAATAGGACAAAACAAAACAGAAAAACAGAAGAAAAAGAGTCTAAGGCACAACAAACAGATATAGACACCGAGACCCATTTGTTCACACACTCAGAAGATTAAAATAGTTCTGGCATGGCATTGTGAGACAAGAAACATTTAAAGATATTGTTGAATTTATTTTCTACTGGTCATTTATTACTGGGCATGCAGACTACCATTAAGACGGACAAAAGAAAAATTTCATTTGCAAGTGGTTATCAGTGGAGCTAGCTTCTGGGTTAGGGATGGGGGTATGTGTCCACTTCTCTTTCAGCCCCAGGATGCCATATATTGTGGTCTCCTTTGAAGGTCCTGTGCATGCTTCATCAGTCTCTGTGAGTTAATATGTGCATCACTATTGTTGATTTAGTGGGCTTTTTGCCCTTTGTTCCCCCATCCCCTCTTTCTGCCTCCTCTTCCACAGGGTTCCCTGAGCCCTGAGTGGGGTGGGGTATGATGGAGATATCCCATTTAGGGCCGAGTTTTGCAAGGTATCTCACTTTCTGCATAACATCTGACTGTGGGTCTCTATTGCCATATGCAGCAGGAGGAAGATTCTCTGATTAGGGCTGAGTAAGGCACCGATCTATGAATATGACAGAATGTCACCAGGAGTCATTTTATTGCCATGTTCTTTTAGTAGACCAGTACTATTTGGTTTTTACCCTAGGTCCCTGACCTATCTGGTCGCAGGTTCTTGGTCACCCATGCAGTGTTGGATATGGGTTCCATCACTTGTGGTGTGGTGTGGGCCTTATATCAAATCAGATATTGGTTGGTTACTCCCACAAGCTTTGTGCCACTATTGTGCTAGCAAATCTTGTAGGCAGGACACTATCATAGAGCAAAAGATTTGAGGAATGGTTGTTGCTTTTCATTTGCCAGCCTTCATAATACCTTCCTATACATACCAAAAATGCTAGCACATAGGGGTTAAGGCTCTATATAGGCACCAGCCTGACGTATCCATGTTGAATGAGTTGTGTAACTATTGTTTAAGCAATGGGGCCTTGGTGCCACTTTTGTGGAGCACAACCTATAGTCTTGGCAATAGCTTAGGTTGTTTGGGGTTTCCCATTAGATTCCTTTGGCAAATAACTCAATATAGATGTAAGCCATTCCAGGTACTAGAAATTTCATTTGGTGACAAGAAATGCCTAGTTAAGTCTCTGTCTCCCCATTATTTGGAAAATTCATTTAGATTACTTTCATATATTTGTATATTTTAGGAAGCATCCTATATTAGGTTTCCATACTACCCCTCAGACAGCCCTCAGTTTTAGCTGTCCTTCCCCATATTCCCTCTTGTCTCCTTTTCTCCTCATGTTCTTCACTTGATCACCCCCATTCCAGCCTCCACCTCCATTCACCCATAACTATCTATTCTATTTCTCTTTCCTAAGAAAATCTATCTATCCCCCAAAGTCCCTTACTCTCTATATAACCTCTGCACATCTATGGATTGTATCTTTCTTATCATTGACTTAACAGCTAATACCCACATATAAGCTAATGCATACCATATTTGTCTTTCTGTAAAGCATGAAATAATCCGACACCAGTTTAGATTCAAAGGGTTATTTATTTGAGGGAAAATAATTTACAGAACACTGTCCTACATGACAGCCAGTCTAGTTGCTGGAGCAAGAGAGTGAGTGGAGCCGATGCTTTTTAAAGAGAAAGAGACCACGCCCCAGTGGGCTGATATCTCAGCGGCTATTGGCTGAAGGAGCAGAAGGAGCTCCTGCAGCATTTCTTTTTTGTTGTTGTTGTTTTGTTTTGTTTTAATATTTATTTCTCTTTTCTTTACATTCTCTCCACAATGAGACAATGTTCTGTATTTAAGGTCTCCAATAAGCAGAATCAGACAAGGGTATGCCAACATACTAAGGAATGCTCTGCTCTGCATATGATGTTATCCCTGATGTACAGTTCACCAACACTTATCATTTCTTTTTTTATTTTTCCATTCAAAAATTGATCCTTCCTCCCCTTCTCCCATTCCCCTCCCACTCCCCCACTAACCCTCCTCCCTCCCCTTCCATCCTTAAGAGAAGGCAGGGTACCCTGCTCTGTGGGAAGTCCAAGGCCCTCCCCCCTCCATCCCAGCCTAGGAAGGTGTGCATCCAAGTAAACTAGGGTCCCCAAAAGCCATTACATGTAGAAGAGAGAGGTCCCAGTGCCATTATCTATGGCTTCTCAGTCCGTCCCCATTGGCAGCCACATTTAGAGAGTCTGGAGGTTACCTCACTCACCATGATGACTTTTTTCTAGTTCCATCCATTTACCTGTGAATTGCATGATTTCATTTTTTTAAGGTAGAATAATGCTGCATCATGTAATATGTACCACATTTTCTTTATTCATCCACCTATTTAGAGACATTAGAGACATTTCAAATTTCTGGCTATTATAAGCAAAGCAGCAATGAACAAGGTTGAGCAAGGGTCTCTGTGTTATGGGCCATTTCTAACTGCTCACTTTTAATATATGCCACATAAAAACAACAGCAGCCTATCCAAAGTAGAAATCATATTCATTTTATTCCTCAAAGACCTTCCCTGTTATCTTCCTGGAACATTCCCTTCCCTTTCTCCATAGTGTATCCTAACATTTCCTGTGTACATACTGGATATTATGCTTATCAGTTGTGTGATTGTCTGACAAATTCAGGAATTTTCTTTGTTATGACTTCAATCTTGTCCTGCAAAGACTTGGTCCTCAGCTGCTCACATTATGGGATGTGACATAAACTCAGAGGAGGGATGCAGTTAGAGGAAACAGGGTTTGGAAGCCTAAGTTTGAAAGGAATGTCAAGATTTTCCCCTGCCCTACTTTCTACCCACCATGAGATAATCAACTTTCTTTGACTATACACTCTCTATCATGATGTTTGGCCTCCAGTGGAATCAACCAACCATGGATGAAAGTTTCTGGAAGTGGTAAGCCAAAGTAAATGCTTCTCCCTTTAAGGTGTTTATTGCCAGTATTTTGTGACAGAGCCAGGAGACAGTCTAGCATACTGTGTTTCATTCCATTTTTAGATTGGGAGGACATTCGAGACAATCTTCTGGAATGACTGCGTGAAGCATTTAGCAATTGCTGCTCTTCTAACTCAGAGTGCCATAAAATAATGCAACAGGCTAGGTAGTCTAAGTACCAGACATTTAATTTCCTCACAGTCTAGAATGTAGTTCAAGATCAAGTTTCCATGGCTGTTTTCTGGCTGCCCATCTCATAGACCACTATACTCTTTCAGCAAGCTTCGCTGACTTGCAGGCCTCTTCCAGCTTCAAGTCAATCTTCATCCTGTCCAGTAGGCTGTCCATTTGCCTATGGTTTTGTTGAATTTATACTCTGGGATGTTTACATTCTTTTTTTATTTTCAAAGAAATAGTAATACCATCACTATTATTGGTAGCTGGATGTTCTGCAGCTTCTTGAAGATGCGCCTTAGTTGTGTTAGTTACAATTACGTGTGTTCTGTCTTCTAGAGAGTGTTTTAAAGCAGCCCCCTTTCCTCTTGAGTCTTGCATTCTTTTCTTGTAGTACAAACTAACTTCTAAACTCTCAGTCTTGAGCACAGATCCCTTTGCCCTCTGTGATGGTTTGAAAGAAAATGGCCTCCAAAGCCCATAGGGCATGGCACTATTGGGAGGTGTGACCTTATTAGAGTAGATGTGGTCTTATTGGAAGAAGTATGTCACTGTGGAAGCAGGCTTTGCGATCTCATAAATGCTCAAGATACCATCCACTGTCAGTCCACTTTCTGTTGATTTCTGATCAAGATGTAGCCAGCACTATGTCCACCATGCTCCCCACTGTGATGATAATGGACGTAACCTCTGACAATGTAAGGCACCACCTCGATTAAATGTTTTCATTTATAGAAGTTGCAGTGTTCAGGGTGTCTCTTCACAGCAATAGAAACCCTAAGACACCATCACGGTCAATTGTAAGTCAGTGGCCCTCTTTAAGGATTTATAGGAGAACTTCTACAACAAATAGTTGTAATAGTCCCTTACTCTGATGCTTCTCAAACAGGTGCAGGCAACATGGCAACATTCTAGAAATTGCCATATGTCCCAGGAGTTCTATGCAACCATGAAGAAGTGATATATATATATATATATATATATATATATATATATATATATATTTAAAAATCATCACTTTCTGTGTAATGACAACTCACACAAGCAAAGTGCATCATCAATAGGTTGGAGGGTTGCCCCTAACCTCGTGTGTGTGTGTGTGTGTGTGTGTGTGTGTGTGTGTGTATCACAGGACCACTGGCCTTGCTTGATTATAAATAACCTACAGCAAACTAGAATGTTAAAACAAATGTGTCTGTGGCAGAAAAAAAAAAGAAAGTTCATAGAAATGTCAAGGCTAAAATGGCTTATCTAGGTACCTTTCTCTCTATACTTTTCTGGGGATCTATGTCACAGTGGGTAGTAAGTAACAGCCCCCTCAAGGAGAAAGGAGAGAGGCTATTTGCATTATGGATGAGTCATACAGCAAGGATTTGTTTCTAGTTGAAAGATGATCAGCACTGGAAGATTAAGGATTTCCATCACTGTCTTCTAAAAGCAAACAAATGAGACAATATACAGGAAGTATTTGCACATGTCTCTATAGAGACCTAACAAAATCTCAAAGGCTTCTAGTATTCATTAGAAGATTGGTTAAAGGACTGATCAGTGTTTCATAAAATTAGTCCTAACGACGTGGTTCCTAAAGCTACTGGGTTAGCTCCCCAGTACTGTTTTTTGTTTTTGTTTATTATGTTTCTATCTAGATTGAAGGATAATTTCCCAGTTACTTCCATCTTGATGGTTATGCAGTCCCTCTAGGAGATGTGTTTCCACAATGAACCTCTGACACCTTCTGAACATGTCTTTGTTTCATCACTTCAATGTGTTACAGCACATTCCTAGCAGAATTAGCCCTCTGATAGCACCCCTGTAAAACACAGCTCACAGCTGACTACCTTAGCTTTTTTTCGCCAGATAGCTAGATTCATTTAGGAAATTCATTGTGGGATTCTTCCTTTGTTCTTGAAAGCACACTGATTGCGATTTGTCCTTTGTCATTCTGACTTAGATGGTTTACCATGGCGATTTCGTACAAGAGCCTACTAGATCAAAGGAGGCTTGTCTCTTTTCAAGGCCACAAAACCCTTATGATTCCTCTTGATGATGCACTTTGCCTGTCTGAGTTGCCATTATGAGTGTTCTATCTTCCAGAAAGTGATTATAATGATTTTTCCCTTTCTGCCTAATGAGTCTTGGTTTCCATGATTTGTCTCCAAAATGGACTATTATCTTCGCAGGGATGTTAACATCTTTTGAACTAGTCCTCTATCAACGTTGGATCATGATTAACTTGCGTTGTTCTTGTTATTCACAAGAATTGTGGAAATGTTCATACAGGTGCTTATTAAAGCTCTTCTGTTAAGATCTTTGTAGATGTGTTGTCTCAAACTATGTTTATAAACAATCAAATATCCCAAAGCTAGTCCCTGGGTACTTACCTAGATGATGCCATGGTTCTCTATATACAAAGCAGTGAAGAATAGAAGAAGGGCCTTTGTCATTCAAAATTATGTCAGGGAAAAAATAAACCTGATGTGGTTCAGGACTTCCTGATGCTAACTAAGTAGCTTTATAAAACTGCAGAACTGAGTTGAAAAAACATGGCTGTGAGTCAGGGATAGTGCATCCTTATAAAGTTATAAAGGAAAAAGGAGAAAAACAAGAAAGAAGCCCTCATTTGTAATAAACCTAGATGATCGGTGGCATCAGGAATGTTCTTTAAAAAAATAACAGCTAACGCAGTGAGCAAATGTCAAATACCTAAAGAGATTTGTCTCCATCGATTGTCAAAAGAAGTATTAATTTACATAAGCATATAGTGGACAGCATTTGTAAATCTCCAGGGATACATTCAAGTCCATTTTAATGCATTTAATGTAACTACACAAATCACTCTAAATTGCAAGTTTCTTTCAGCAAATTGTGTAAAAGATCCTTCCACGACCCTGAGACCAGTTTTTAAAAAGCAAAAGTCAAAAATCTTTTAGTCCATATAGAGAAAACTAAGTAATCACTTTAAGGCTTTGGACTGACTGTCAGACCTATTATCTATGGCATATGTTAAATGTCAGCAAAAGTGTGTTTCTCAATTTTGTTTTTAATCACCATTTTTGAAAGACCTAGGAAACTGACAATGCACCAGTCATGTATAGCCTGTTTACTGGCATTTTAATAATTCAGATCCAGGTAAGTAATCTTGAAAATTGACAATCTAAAAACCAAAAAAAAAAAAAAAAAGAATGGACAGAATTTGACATAGTTCAAAGAGTAGACCTGTGGTGGTCTGAATCAGTATGGCCCCCATGAACTTGTGTTTGGATGCTTGGCCCCAAACAAACAAAACAATACCATATTCACCAGCTGATTAAATTTTAAAGGAAGAGCACCTGTTAAGGTTATAGCAAAACAACTGTTTTATTTCCAAAGTCCATATACCTCACTGGAGAGAATATGGGAAAGCTTAGCAATGTAGAAGCTATACATACAGTCCAACGCCCCAGCACCTGCTCTTCTGCGCATTGGAGGTACAAGATGAGCAATCAAGGCAGCATCCCAAGACACCTTCATCCCAGTGGACATCCAGCCAAGGGAAGTTCAACAAAGCTCTGAATGAAGAAGCTATGTCTTTTGATGTAACCAGCTTCAAAAATAAAGAATTTATTTTTATTTAAATAAAATAAAATTTTATTTAAAAAAATGGCAAAAAGGATTCTAAGGGTCAAAAGCTAAGACATCTGTCGGGCTTCTGGTACTCAAGACAATATCTTAAAACAGAAACGCATTTATATAGGGATGGAAAAGCTAGAAGCATAAGTTATTTTAAAATGCATGTGACTGAGATTTTTCTTTGAATTTGTTGGATAAATTCTAAGATACACTGAGCGCTGATTTTTGAAATGGGGAATACTTAAATTCTTATTATCTGCTATGCCCCAAGAATTACACACAGACACATACACATACACATCACAAACAAATTTACTTTGAAAAGCTCCATTTGGTGGATTTATCCTCATTTCATTAAGAGGTATAAAAGATCAGAGTGGTCACACAAGGACAAAACAAACAAATTAAAGATGCAGCTCAACTCTATGTCATTTCAAAACTCAAATACCTTACCATATAAACCATGTGGAGTATAGAATAGATTATATGGAAGATTGATTTCACAACCCTGTTTCATAGGTAGCATGTCAATAGTTTGGAGCACACATGTAGAGATGCTTTTCCTTAAGTGGTGTGAGCAGCTTAACAGCCATGAAAAATTGCATGTCTCTCCCACGAACTGCTTCTTGATGCTTTCTTTGGCTTCTGTGGTTTGTTTTTTAAAGTTAGTAGGACACAACAGTACAATCATTTGAGCGTGATTATGTACCAAAGAAACTGATGGTCAATTTGGAGCTTCTGAAAGTAAAAAATAATAATAATAATAATAATAAAGAAATAAAGGAAGTTAGTCTGCTTAGTTTTACTTGATATTTTTCCCCATTTCTTTGCTTTAACATCCCCCCCTCACCCCACCCAGTAAGTTAGAATGTTAATACCCCTGGAAGAACAAACAAAAATCCTTACAACAGGAAGCCAACTCAAAATCATTATGAAACACAGATGTGATTGTATTTCTCAGAGCCTGGCTGTGGTTTTAGTGTTCTACTCTTTGGCAGTCTCAGAAAAACGCACATTTTGCCAAAAGGAAAAAAAAAATCCCCCCCCCCCCGAGTTATCTTAAGTGGTCATAAACTACAACAGCTTCGCAAAGGAACTCTGAAAAGCTCCTGGCAGAGGACTAGGGCGGCAGGTAAGTGGTTCCACACACCCTTGCCAAAAGAGGTGGAAGAAAGGCGTGATGCTCCCAGACAGAGAAAGACGCATACAGAAGCCAACAGAAAGCTTATGAGCCGCTTTTATTCTAGTCTCGCCACACTCACTCCTCATCCTACTGCAGTGTGCCTGCTGGAGTCCCTCCCCCCATCCTTCTCCATTCTTTGGGGAATCTGCCTCTTGGTGCAGATGCGGGGTCCCCTTCGCTCTCTCCTATTGGACCTCTCAGCCTTCCCTTGTAGCCCATTTCCATTCCTTTATGTCTCACATGATGTTCAGGATCATGCTTTACCGGGAACCCCACAGCCACCACCTAAGGTACAAGAAATAAATAATCCAGAATATCAAGTCAAAGGAGGGACGGAAACCCACACATAGCAACAAAACAGCAGGAATCAGACACTGTTCATTGATAGTTTTCTATAGTATAATGGTCTCAATTATCCCAATGAAAAGATATTGGCTACCAGATTGGATTAGAAAACAGGGTTTAGAATTTAGAATATCCACACAGTCAAGGATAGACAACATATCAGAGTAAAAGAATGGGAAAAGATATTCCAAGCAAATGGACCCAAGAAACAAACAGGTGTAGCCCTTTGGCTATCTGACAAAGAAGAATCCAAACCAAAATGAATTGGAAGAGACAGTGTAGGAGGCCACACACTCATCAAAGGAAAAATCTACCAAGAGGATATTGCAGTTCTAAACATTTATGCACCAAACACAATGACATCTACATTCATAAAAGAAACACTACTACAGTTAAAGAAGAACTATGGACCATCACACAGTGATGGTGGGTGACTTTAGTACCCCATCCTCACCAATGGACAGATTATCCAGATAAAAAGAGAGAAATGATAGAGTTAAATCATATTATAAATCAAATAGACGGGGTAATCTACTGAACAGTCTACCTAAACAGGAAAGAATATACTTTTCCTCCATGACTCATGGAACTTACCACAAAGTTGGCCACGTACTAGGACACAAGGCAAGTCACAACACAGGCAAGAAAATTAAAATACCATCCCGATTCCCTATCTGACCATGGGTTAAAGCTGGATATCAACAAAAGCAGAAAATATGCTAACTCACAGAAACTGAACTCACTGCTGGACAAAAAAAAATCCAGATAGAAAGCAAAGAGAAATTAAAAACCTTTTAGAACTGAATGAAAATGAAAGCACAGCATCCCCAAACCTGTGGGAAGCAAAGACGGCATCCCCAAATAAGCAAAGAGAAAAGATCTCATAAGTGACTTAACACCACACCTGAAAGCATCGCAAGAAGAAATAATACCGTATGTGCAGATGGAAAGAAATAATCCTACTCAGGGCTGAAAGCAATGAAATAGAGAAATCAAATAAGCTACAAAGAATCAAGGAAAGAAAAGCTTGGTTCTTTAAGAACCATTAATATTGGTAAACCCTTAGCCGAATTAACTAAAAGGAGGGAAAAAGAAGACAAAATTAGTAAATTAAAGATGAAAAGCAGGCATCAAGGACAATAGACATAAAGGAAATCAAAAGGGTATACTTTAAAAATCTGTATTCCGCCAAACTGGAAAACCTAAACAAAATGGATGAATTTCTTTATACATGTGACCTACGAGAATTAAACTAAGATCAAATAAGCAAGTTAACCAGACCCATAATCCCACTGAAATAGAAGCATAAGCAGCAATTAAAAGTTTTCAAAGTAAAACAAAAACAAAACAAAAACAAGCAAACAAAAAACAAGGGCCAAGTGGATGCATCACAAAACACAGAATTCTACCAGACCTTCAAGGAAGAATTAATATCAACACTCTTACAAGTATTCCACAAAATAGAAACTGAAGAAACATTTCCTAATTCTTTTTACAAAGCCACTATTAACCTGTTACCAAAACCACACCAAGACCCAGCAACAAAAATAGAAAAATATAGATCATAACTATTATGAACATAAATGTAAAAATTCTCAATAAAATGCATGCAAACCTAATCAAAGAACACACCAAAAAGATAATTCACCATGATCAAATTGACTTCATCCCAGAGATACAAGGATGGTTCACCATATGCAAATCAATAAATATAATCTGCCACATAAATGGAATGAAAGACAAAAAAATGTCACATGATTATCTCATTAGGTACAGAAAAGGACTTTAACAAAATCCAACAGCTCTTCATGAGAAAAGTGCTGAGGAGACTGGGGTGCAATGGACACACCTCAGAATAATAAAGGCAATTTGCAATCAGCCCAATATCAACCTAAATGGAGAAAGACTCAAAACCAGGAACAAGAAAAGGATGTCCAATCCCGATAGACCTTCAATATAGTATTTGAAAGTTTAGCTAGAGCACTGTTACAACTGAAAGAGATGAAGGGAATACAGATAGGGGAGGAAGAAGTCAACACGTCTTTATTTGCTGATAATATGATTTTATACATAAAATTATAAATCGTTATCAGAAAATTTCTTCAGCTGATGAACATCCTCAGAAAAGGAACAGGATGCAAAATTAATAACCCAAATCAGTAGCCTTCCTATATACAAATGATAAATAGACTAAGAAAGAAATCAGATAAAGAATATCCTTAACAGTAGCCTCAAGAGATCAAGAGAAATATCTTGGGATAACTCTAAGCAAGCAAGAGACTTTTATAGTTAAAAAAAAAGACATTGAAAGAAGAAATTGACAAAGACATCAGAAGCTGAAAAGATTTCTTGGCTCCTGGATTGGTAAGATTAATATTATGAAAATATTATTCCCACCAAAAGCAATCTATAGAGTTAATGTAATCCCCATCTAAATTCTTCACTGAAATTGAAAAAAATAATCTTCAACTTCACATGGAAACACAAAATCACTAAAATAATCCTGAATAAGAAAAGACTGGCTGGAGCTATCACCTTGAATTTTAAGTTGTACTATCTATAGAGCTACAGTAATACAAAAAGTATAGTATATGCATAAAATCAAATATTGTTGATCAATAGAATAGAATTAAAGACCCAGACATAAACCTATAGACAACTGATTTTTGACAAGGAAGCCAGAGACAGACACTAGAGAAAAGACAACATCTTCAACAAATGGTGCTGGTCAAACTAGATGCGAATAATAAAAATAGATGCGAATTTATAACCCTACACAAAACTCAATTCGATATGGATCAAGGACCTCAACATGAGGACAGATACCCTGAATCTGACAAAAGAGAAAGTGGGAAATGAGTTTGAACTCATTGATGCTGGAAAGACTGTCTGAATAGGATATCAATAGCATTAGCACTAAGATTGACAATTAATAAATGGGACCCAATGAAGCTGAAAAGATTCTGTATGGCAAAGGATACCATAATTTAGGCAAAGTGACAGCTTATAGAATTAGAAAAAGTCTTTACCAACTATACATATGATAAGGTGTTGGTATCTAGAATAAATAAAGAACTAAAACAAACAAAACCTTGAAATCAAGAAAAAAACCTTAATTTTAAAAATGTGATGCCCTTTGTCCATACCTGACACTGCTTTCATGCATACTGTCTGTAGCACAGCTAAACTGTACTGCGCACATGTTTGCCTTAAGGTGACAAAGCCGACTCTGCAATGGTCTCTAGAAATAAGGACCATAAGCCATCAGGGAAAAGTCCTTCAGGTCCCACTCAAGTGTCAGCTGCTTTGTTGACTGTGTGGGTCATAGAGAAGTATATTACTTTTCACCTGCCTGTGATTGTCAGACTGCAAATCCTGGCCAGTCTCAACATCTTCACTAGATCCACAGGCAGTAGTAAGTCCTGAACCCTAAGAGATACTCACAACACTGTTAATTGTTAAGAAGGCAGGTGATTAAATGGATACTGCAGCCTAGGCTGCTGTGAATGCCCTGCACTGCTGCTGTATCTAAGGGTGTGGATGAGTAAACTTTGCCATTGTTCAACACTGTCCGACAGTGTGGAGGTGTAGGGGCTCTCTGATCACCTCTCATGGTGCTCAGCATCTGGTCTTTAGCTGAGCTGGACTCGTGTGTCCTCACAGGAAGGAGTGCAGATCAGCACACTGAGCAACACCACAGTATGACTCAAGGAGCTAGTAATCTCTTACAGAAGTCTATAATGATGACAGTTCCTGTGGTTTTTATCCAACTTTCAATCATTTGACTTTACCAAGAAAGACTTAGGAGCCAGATGCTGGGGTGAAAGCCTGCTATCTCAGAAAGGCAGAGAAAAATCCAGCTGACCTTCCTCCTCTGCTGTCCCGCCCCCCCCCACACACACAAAGAGACCTCTCTCCTACACCATCTCAAACAAAACTCAAACTGAATGTCCCTCCCGCCTACTTCCTGTGTGTCTCTCTATCCATTTTCCTGATTCCCTCTTACTTTCTGTGGCTTTTTTCCTGTCAACTGATTGCTTGCACCACCCCTTAACCTATGGTTGATTTCATTTAATCCTGTTGACAATATTCAAGCAGAAACCTCTTGTCTTAAAGGTGTGTGCTAGGGTTGAGCCACACTGTAACTAGAAAGAGTTCTTCCAGTAAATAATGCAATCTCATAGTGTAATCAAATATCCTGCAATATATTTCAGCACTAAATAGCTTTGGAAGTGAGACTCTGAGATAAGAGATCTTCTGTTTTAACAGGTCACTGAATATTATGGTAGTCACAAGTGCCAGGAAACTGTGAGCATTTCTACCTCAGTCTTTTAATTCCTTGGGACTTTTATAACTGCCAGCATGACTTGGCATTTTCATAAAGGCACATTAGCCCCTGATTATTTCGTTGTGTAAATTTGGTGATCTCAATCCCATAGCCATCACTGAGTGCATTTCTTTGGGCCTTACCCTTAGATTGTTTTGTCATGTCATGAATCATCATGGATGTGTTCATAGGAAGGACTTCTTGGGCTTGAAGCTCCTGGTGTCAACTCCCCTTGGTCCCATTCCATGACTACCCTAGTCATAATAGAATATTAGTAATTAGCTATTAATTTTTTCCAGTGGGAAAAAGGGAAGTACTAAATTCCCACCCCAAGATATTTTCTCCTCCCTTGGAAAAACTTGGGAGAAAATATGAAAATATGTTTCAAGTAACCTTTCCTGTTAACATTAAAACTTTCTTTAGAGAATAAATTAGCTAACTTTTTCTGTAAGTTTCAGAAAATAAACACTTTAGGTTTTTTCCATCTTATTTTCATTTTGTATTTTACATTCTTTTAAAACTATAAAATCCATCCTCAGTTCACAGGTCATACAAAATGAATGCTCAAATCATCTTTGTGTCTTGTACTGTGATTTACTTGGTCTGCAGCAACACAGACAAAAGAACATATGTGACTTCTCCGCTGAAAGAAATGTCCTCAGTAGGAATCAGATTCACTTATTGAAGGTGTGAAGATGCAATCCAGGGCTGCAAAAATGATTCAGTAAACTAATTCAGTAAGTTAAGAAGCTAACATGTGTCGTAATAGATTCGTCGAATGTGTCTCCTATCTCACATCCCATCTACAAACCATCATCTCTTGATATGACTTATAGCTGCCATTTACCACCTATAACTGAGACAAATCCTCTCAATTATCTACTTAGCTATCTAGCTTTTAAATGTTTAAAGCACTGGTGTGATAAGGAAAGCAGGCTAAATAGCTTTGGAGGTGATCCTCAGCACCTTTGGCCTTGGCCTCAAAAGATACACCATCTTAATCCTCAGAGAGTATTGTTTCAAGCATCCTCTCAGGTGTGAGGGGCGGCTATTATGGAGACCCCAGGAGTCTACTTAGTAAAGATGTGACTATCTCTTCAAGAAGAGCCACTCTGGGGCTGAAGAGAAAGCTCAGTGGTTTAAAGCACTTGCTGCTCTTTCAAAGGACCTGGGTTCACTTCCAAGCACTCATGTTGGGTGGCTCACAACCATGTGTGTAGCTCTAGTTTCAGGGGATTGAATGTTTTCTCACTTGCATGGTCTCCTGCATAAACAGCACACACACACCCCTACATGCATGTTACATAAATTATAAAATAAATCTTAATAAAGATGCGTCACTCTGTCTTGTTCCCATTTGGACACCTGCCTTGATAAGTACCTTGATCAACTTTGAGCCTGTATCTCCAGAAGAAGACAACTGGTGGTGAGAAAAAAAAAGATGGAATTCTCCCGTTGAGGAACATTGTGGAATTTGACTGGTTTGGAGTCACTGTTATGACACCTCCACTTTCCGGATGAAAGAAATACGATGACAAAAAGAGGTAGCATTAAAGTCATCTTTCCCCCAAATAGCTAGAGAGGCATTTCAGTGGCCTGCAAAGTACTTACACATGGGTATCTCCAAAGACAGCATGGTCCCTGGTCAGGCCACCAGGGGAATGATAGCTACACAGGAGTCAGGTAACTCTGAGCACTCACTACCGTGGACTCGACCCCACAGAAGCCGTATATCTAAACTAATCCTCATGAGAACTGTCTCTAGAGAAAGGGCTTTTAAGGAGGAATTAAGGCTAGGTAAAATTGCAAGAGCAAACTCCTAACCAAACATGATTGGCAGTTGTACGAGAGGATGAACCTCCACCACCTCCCTGAGAGAGAAAAATGGCCATGCAGAAAACCAGAAGAAAGTGGCCATCTGATGTCAAACTTGCAGCTTTCAGGACTGTGAAAATCAGCTTTGTCATTTAAGTCACCCAGTCCATGGCATATTGTTGGGGTAACCTGCCCTGGTAGATACAGTACTTTATTTAATTCTACACCCAATAGCATTAGCCCACAGAAGCCACTACAGTTTGGAGAAATGTGCAGGGAGGGGTACACAGGCCCAGTCACCACACAGGTGACACCCTGCTTGAAGCCTGTTCTTGAGACTTTCTTCCTTTAAAAGAGGTGAAATGCAAGCCAGGATTGAGATTTTTCCACTAGACAGTTTATAATAATTTTTAAGGAAAAACTGAGGGCTTAACAAAGCCAAGTTGAAAGCCCTCGTTACAAAAAAGTAGGAGCCTTGTATGTGTACTCTCTTTATCCTAGCAAAGTCATTCATATTGTCTTCCATCCTTCCTCATTTTATGCTATTTCTTCCTTGTTTTTGTTCACTGATTCCTTCCTCCTTTCCCTTCCATTTCCATACTTTCTTATCCTTTCATGAATCTGTTCATAAGGACCTCCCTTCAAGTCTTTCTGTGAAATCTCTTCGTCATCGTTGAGACCCAAAGCCTGCAGAATCAGGAGACACATATTGTCTGAGGTTTGCTACCTCAATAAAGATCCCAGAATATGATTTCAGTTTAACTAATTTATTAGCCAACTTATCCTAGGGGAATCTAGGGGTGGGGAAGTTGGATTAAAGAAGACAGACAGGGAGAAGAAGCCAAGGAAGAAGAGATCTCAGGAAGTCTCCCAAAGGGTAACCTGAGCTTGATCCCCTAGAAATCACAGAATGTGAACTCTGCCAGGCTGAGCCCCACCAGGCAGGGACTTGGGGATGCAGTAACACTCCCCCATCCATAGTCACTGATTATGGACATATGTGGGGGATGTTAGTACCCAGGGCGTCTGGCTCACAGCCCTGGAAAAGAGGGCTCCAGGAGTCCATAAGCAGTTCCCAACATGTAACAAATGTTATAAAAATGTGAGCCAAGAGGATCTTGGAAGATAATCAACTTCTTGATTATCCATGTTCAGAACTGTAGAAGGAAGAGTCCTTGAAATAAATATTCAGTATCCTGTCAGGTCTCAGTTAGTTGTATATGTTGTTTTGCACACACACACACACATACACACACACACACACACACACACACACACACTATACATCATGTTACCATTACTAAAGTGCCAAACTTTGTTAATTGTTGACAGTTTTCTGTCCTGCCTGGTCCCACAGTTATTTAGTCCCAAAGAAACATACAGAGGGCTACATTAATTATAAACTGGTTAGCCTATTAGCTCAGGATTCTTATTAACTTTTATAACTTTCATAAACCCATAATTCTTGTCTTTGTTAGTCACGTGGCTTGGTAACTTTTACCAGTGAGGCATTCTTATCTTGCTTCCTCTGAGTCTGGTTGACGACTACAGACTCAGCCTTTCCTCTTCCCAGAATTACTCTGTTCTTGTCACCCCACCTATAGTTCCTGCCTGGCTACTGGCCAATCAGTGTTTTATTAAAATAATACAAGTGACAGGATAGAAGACCATTGTCTCACAGCAGTTAATCATTCTTAAAAGTTATTTACTTAAAAAGCAAATTATTTCTGTGATAATACTAATGTTTTACATTTTCATCCATTTTTTAACAGTTTCAAGTTTTAACCACACTTACTCCTCCAACCATGCCCAGATCCACCCCTTCACTATCTACTCTTCTCTCTCTCTCTCTCTTAAATGTATGACTTCATAGAGGTCTACAATCTTAGAAGAAAGCTGATCCCTCTTTTCTCATCAGCTAACAATTGCTCATCACTCCATGCCTGGGGATGGGACTGTGTGCCTAATTCCCTTTCCATGCTAGGATTTGGTCTGGCTTGGGCTTGCACAGGTTTTACGCATGCTGTTACAATTTCTTTGGGTTCATTTGTGCAGCAGCCCTGTTGTGTCTAAAGATGTTTCCATGTAATCATCCACCATCTCTGGTTCTTACACTCTTTCCGTCCCCTCTTCTGCTGTGATCACTAAGCCTTTGAAGAGGATTGTGTAGTATATAGAGAGAGTAGAAGTCTCTTATTCTTACTTTGGCCAGCTGTAGATCTCTATATTAATCATGACCTATTGCAAGTAAGAGTTTCACAGATTTAGGTAGAGGATTGTTCTAATCTATGGATACATGGATATAATAGTCATTTTAGAAGTCAATTTAATACAATGTTCATTTAACAAAATAGTAGTAACAGGTTGTAGCCTAGGGCCTGTGACCTGTTTATTCAGAGTATTTTAGCTCAATAAAGTAGGATATAGGTTTCATTATCTGGAGTAGAACTTAGATCCAAACAAAAGTGATTGGTCACTCACATGAGTCTTATGCCACTACTGCACCAACAGGCATTTCTGGCCAGGCCAGTTATTGTTGTAGTTTGCAGAGTTCTTCAAATTGGTAAGTACCAGCTTGATTTTGTCACATTATATTACTCAAGTATATGGAATCCTCAGAAACAGGGACTTACTGTCACATTCTGAGGTATGCCAAGAGTAATAGCAATAGCCTATAATGTTTATGAGTTTATGGGACCTCATTGGAATGAATTACTTCTTTTGAAGTTGCTAATAACACTATTCTTGATGAAAATCCCATCTCCTTTTTTATTGGGAAGGAAAGAATTGAGGCTGGGGTTCAGAATCTTGTACTTCCAGTACTATTTTCCTTCTGCTGTAAATCTACCATTGCTACCATAGTTCTGATGACAGCTCTGGCATTTAGAAGTTATTTTGAGCTTATAGGTTACAATTTTACACTTTGTAAAAATCTGTGACAAAATTCAAGTTTATTTCTAAAGATGCCTAGTTAAAGGTATTATATATTCCTTGTTAGAAAACATACACTCCAAATCATTATTCTAGTACAATTTAAGGGCTAGTCTAGTTAGCTCAGTATGCTGATTTGAATGACAATGGCCTTCGTAGACCCATATTTTAAACACTCTGTCCCTTATTGG
The DNA here is from genome assembly GCA_004026605.1 of Ondatra zibethicus. Classification (NCBI taxonomy): domain Eukaryota; kingdom Metazoa; phylum Chordata; class Mammalia; order Rodentia; family Cricetidae; genus Ondatra; species Ondatra zibethicus. The sequence continues at coordinate 36,334 of PVIU01013760.1, read as the reverse complement.
TGGAACTGTTTGGGAAGGATTGGGACATTTGGCCTTGCTGCAGGAAGCATATCTCTGTGGTGAGCTTTGGGGTTTCCAGAGATCTGAGTCACCTCAAATTCATTCTCTCTGTCTCCTGTTTGCAGTTGGAGATGTGAGCTCTCAGCTGTTCCAGTCAGCATGTCATTCCTGTCATTATAGATTCTCAGCCTCTGCGATCATAAGCCTGATTAAATGCTCTTTCTTTTATCAGTTATTTTGGTCATGGTGTTTTATCAGCAAAAGAAAGGTAGCTAAAGCATCTGAGTATAGAAGTCAGGCAATATATGCTGATGGGTGATAGCCTGCAGCTAAAGTTTCCAGGGTCAAACGCTCTTTTTACTACTAGGAAAATGTTCTCATTGGTCAGTCTGATTAACCTCTTAAACTCAAGTTGCTTTAATCAGGTATAAGATTGAAACTTACTTTTTTCAGACTAGCAGAGATGTCTTAGTGTGCTTCTCTGTTGCTATAATAAAACAGATCAAACACAACTCAAAGAGGAAAGGATTTATTTGACTTACCACCTCTATGTCACAATCCTTCCCTGATGGACATCCGAGCAAGAACTCAAGGCCGGAACCTGGAAGAGAAACTGAAACAGAGACCATGGAGGGACACTGCTTACTGGTTTGCTTCCCATTGCTTGCCCAGTTTGCTTTCTTGCACAAACCAGGGGCACTTTCCCAGGTGTAGCACCAACCACTGGTGCTCTCCCATACCAATCACAAATCTAGAAAATGCCCCCACAGGCTTGCCTACAGACCAGTCTGACGGGGGCCGTTCCTCAGCTGGCAGTCCCTCTGCCTGGGTGACACCAGTTAGCGTGATGTTGACAGTACAATAAGCAGCACAGCGGACTGTGGGAGCAACTTGCAGGATGCAGACCTGGTTTGGCTACACAGCGTTGTTTGTTTTTATGAGAACATGGCTTGAGGATTCGGACAGATCTCGCCATCATCATGTGTCCTTAAGCTTGTGAGCTTTGCCTGTCAATAGAGCACTGATGATGTCAGAATGACTAGGTCTCTATGAAAGTTACATCCATTAACACCTGAAAGACATAGTAAACCCAAACTGCATATCAGATTCAAGGCTCTGGTATTTTATGGGATTTCTACAGCATGAAGCAGAAGAGGTTGTGTACCTCAGCTGAATGCCTTCATACTCTGTTTTATTTAATCTTTATATACATATAAATAGAAAACTAACAACCACATGACTTTGGAATGAACAATGGCTTCAGGGTCCATTTATTTCACGGAATTCTAGTGTTAGAATACGCTTCCTTGAATTAAGGTGAAAATGGCCTGTATCTGGCTTCAACCCTGTTTGCTTCTGGAACAATGTGAACTTGATATGTTATTCAGTTAATTCACTTGGCCAACAGAACTGCGGTTTGTCCCTGAAATTAAGGACATACTTCCAGAAACTCTATAGTTAAGGATCTGCGGCAAAGTAGCTGGAATGATTTTATCTGTGGCGAGGCTTCTATACAGAGACATCCAAAACACTCACAGAGCGGTCCAAATGGTCCAGAGCTTATTAAACCATCTTGAATCTTATCTGTAGCTCCTGGCAATATTTGGTCTGTAGTTCTTGCTTTTTGGTGTCTAAAATGGTATCTTGCAGGAAACCATGGAGTTGATCTAGCCTAGCTGCCTTGGGAGGCATGTGTCATAGGTTTGTCAGGTTAGAGTCCATGGTCCCGGAAGCACAATGTGCCTTCCAGTTACTGAGAAACCAGTGCACACCCTCAGACTGTGAACCATTCAGGCTACTTTGTGTTTCTCTGTATGTTCCCATAGGAGTCGAGAAAACATGGAAACTTGACAGGACACTTGGTCTTGGACATTAATCTGTGTGAGTTGTATAGCTGGCAAACTTCACTGTATTCTGGCAGCTATAATTATATTGATCCTGTGAATTGCCATTATATTCTGGTTTTGATAAAGGCATAAAAGGTCTTATTCCTCCCAATAAGACCATTACAGCCTCCAACCTATGGAGTTGCAATGGCCCCTCCAGCCACCCACATTTAATTCTGCTTGGCCATATCAGTCCTTGGTCCGGTAAGTAAACACAGGCACTTACAGTATCTGGACTTTAATAGCTGAATTGAGACAAGATTGGGGCTTGATAATTAAATATTTTCTTTAAAAAATGTTTAAAGTGGGAGAAAGTTGTTTCTTTGAGAGGAAAGCATGAAAACACTCATTTAAAATCATTTCTACTTATTAAGGACTTAGAATGAAGTATTGTAATTTTCACACTCAGGAGCAAGTTTAGACTTTGCAAACTGCCCCAGAAAGCGTGGATATTTTCTTAAGAATGGCTGTGGGCAATGATGTGATAGCAGGGGGAACGAAAGTATGCAGCCATGATGTGTCCTGAGACCCTAAAGCCTCAAATCCACTGCTTCATTTAAATGATCGCTTCTTCAGTGGACTCAAGAAAAACTTCCTTCTTTCCTTGCTGATACAGCTTCATCAATGCTCCTTGATAGCTTAAAAATATGTGTAGGTGCTGGGCCCGGGTGTCTATCTGTTTTCCATATCCAGGGCTGGTGCCTGTGGTGATTGGAAGATGGTGTTGGAGCTACTGAACCTAGAATTGCATATGGTTGTGAGCCAGGTGTGAAAATGGAAAGCTGATGCTGGAAACAGAGCTAAGGTCCTCTGGAATAGCAGCCAGTGCTCGTAACGACTGAACGGCCTCTCCAGCCTTCACTGACTGCTTTTGACGAACAACACAGTTACTGATGCAGTTCCTTGGCTGTTGCTATGTTGCTGTACTTCCATCTTAGTTATTTTTTCTTTGTGACCCTGACAAAGGACACTTGGAAAATTAAGTTTGCTTTGACTTTCAGTTCCAGAAGGATATGGTTCAGCGTAGCAGGACAACCTGGTAACGTAGCAAGGACAGCATAGTGCCTGGAACACAAGGCTGGCTGGTTGGTCACCTTTTACGCACACCCAGGAAGCAGGAATGAACAGGATTGAGACTGGGCTGCAAAATCTCAATGTCTGCTCCCAGTGACCCTTTTCCTTCAATGAGATTTCACCTCTTTACTGTTCCACAATCTTCCAAGACAGAGCCACCAACTCAGGATGCATCCAAAGGTGTGAGTCTAAAGTTATTTTATATTTAAATTGCAACATCTGTTTCTTCCTTCATGGTCTTGTCTGCAAAAGAAAAAGAAAAACAAATCCATGCTGAACCACTGGAAACTCCCAGGCCAAATCAGCCTGTTTGCCTGGTCTTCTCCACACTGATCTAGACTTGCTCTTTCAGGGCCCCTGTTTTCCCACAGTTGGCTAAGAGCTCTATCCCAGGATTTCAGTACCCTCCGTTTCATCACTGACTTCGAACACAAGCAAACAAATCCTTCAAGCTTAAGAAAACAAACACTGTGAACACGAAGAAAATACTACATTCCAGAGCCTTACAGAGTTTTTCCAAGTTCTGTTTCCAATTAAGTTGAAGTCAGTTAGACTTTGGCCTCCCCTTTTAATCTGAGTCTGGAGTTTCCCAAATTCCACCCTAATGCCCGCTCTGCACTATGAACCTCCTTTTCCCAGAAGCCTCTTCCTTAATAGGTAGCCCAAAGAAGATATTGACCAGGAAGTAGTTTGCTCTAATCACCATCTTTGCAGCCTCAGGGGGTACATTTGCAGTCCCTTGAATAGCTTCCATCCTCTTGGGTAGAAGAACAATAAGTTTTATTTTTTTCAATAATATTTTTACACAATATTATAAATTTTCAAAATGAGAGAACAGAGCACGTTCCTATTATCAAGAAACTTATTGAAACTGGTTTCAATCATTATTGACTAAGACTACCTAAGTGATGTTGGAATGTCTAGAGTTGAGGATATTGGTATATATATTCCTACCCTAAGTCAAAGGCAGAACCAAGTTACTTTGACTATTTGTTGACTACAAACCCGCCACCATGCCTACAAGTTCTTCATCTGAGATGGTCCTTCCACATTTCCACACTGCAGGCATTATGCTAGGAAGTATTATTTTCATTGCACAAAACTGTAAATGAAAAATACTTTAAGTGTTTAAGAACATTTCATTTCCAGTTCATTCCCAGAACAAAGTAAACATTGGAAAGGTAAAATCAGTTGAGAAAGGACTGTTGATTCTCCCCATAATTACAAGACATAAACATATACAGAAGCATATTGTGTGAGTTTAAGTCATGGCCGCACATTTGTGAGTACTGATGAGTCTAATATGCCAGGAGCACTTTGTTTCCATTTTCTTTATTGCCTTTCTATTAAGTCTAATGGGGCAACCACAAAAAGCTACCTGCTCGAACTGACTTTCCTTTGTGACTGTTATCAACTGGAGATAACTTCTGGGTCAAAGATGAGAGATCCTGTTCACCCCCCCTTAGCACTGGGATAGCATCTAACGTAAACCTGTGTAGCCCCTGTGTGTGTTGCCACAGTCTTTACGAGAGGTGGATCAGTCCTGCTGTGTTTTGAAGGCCTTGTATCCTTGGTGTCATCCATCCTCTCTAGCTATTATAATCCTTCTGCTGCTTCTTTCACAAAGTTTCCTGAGCCCCAAAGGGAGAGATTTGATGGAGTTATCCCATTTAAGAATGGGTATTCCAAGGTCTCTCATTCTCTGTACTATGTCCAATTGTGGAACTTGGTAATTGTTCCCAACTACTAAGGGAGGAAGTGTCTCTGATGATGGCTGAGCAAGACAGTGATCTATGAGTATAGCAGAATGTTCTCAGGAGTCATTTGATTGCTACAGTTCTGTAATGGAACAGTAGTATTTGGTTTTCCCCTAGGTTCTGGCCCATCTAGTCTCAGGTTCTTGGCCACCTGATCAGTACTGGGCATGGGTTCCATCTACTGGAGTGGGCATTAAATACAAACAGTGGTTGGTTACTCTTACAATTTTTGTGCCACTACTATACTAGCACACATTGCAGGTAGCTGGGTCTCCATTCTAGACTGGCAGGTTTGTAGCTGGGTTGGTGTTTACCTCTCTCCTCTAGTAGCATGCAGAGTATCTCCCAGTACCCTGAGCACTAGTCAGTAGAGGTGAAGGTTTTAGGTAGGCATCAGCTCAACTTCTACAGGTTAAATGAATTTTGTACATATTGTCTTCAGCAATAGGGCCTTACTATAAGTTTGTAGAGAGAAACCAATAGCTATGGCAGTAGTCTGGGTTACCTGGGGGTTTCCATGGGATCCCTTTGGCCAACAACTCAATTAGAAGTAGTGTAATGTGAGTTCCTTTAGGCATATGGTCTAGCAGGTGTCTTAGTCACTGATCTATTGCTGTGTAGAGACACCATGATCAAGTCAACTCTTACGAAAGAACGCATCTAATTGGGGTTTGCTCATAGTTTCAGGGGCTTAGTCCATTATCATCATAGTGGGGAGGATCAAGGCATACAGGCATACATGTGATACTGGAGAAAAAGTTGAAAGTTCTACATCCAGATCTGCAAGCAGCAGGAATTGAGAGAGCAACACTGAGGCTCAGTTGGGCTTTGAAAACCTCAAAGCCCACCTCCAGTGACATACTTCCTCCAACAAGGCCACACCTACTTCAATAAGACCACACCTACTCCAACAAGGCCACACTTCCTAATCCTTCCTAAGTAGTTCCAGTCCCTGATGACTAAGCATTCAAATATATGGAATCATTCTTATTCAAAGCACCACAGTTGGTCTAGCTGGATCTTGAGGTAGATGGATTCCCAGTTTCCTGGCAAACTACCACACTGCTTTCCACAGTGATTATACAAGTTTGCACTCCCACCAGCAATGGGTGAGTGTTCCCTTTAATTGTCACAGTAGCTGTCATTTGTTTTATTGATCTTCTGATTAGTGCAAGGTGAAATCCTAAAGTAGTTTTGACTTGCATTTCTGTGATGACTAAGGATGCTGAACATTAAGTCTTTCTCAGTCATTTATGTTTCTTTTGAGATCTCTCTGTTTAGACCAGTACCCCATCTTTAATTGGGTTCTTTTTTTTTTTTTTACTTGATGTCTAGTTTTGTGAATTATTATCCCTCTACAGAATGTATAGCTAGTGAAAATCTTTTTTCCATTCTGTAGATTGATGGTTTTGTCTGAATGATGGTGTCTTTTGCCATACAGAAGCTATGAGACCTCAGTTTCATTTATTTTTGTTCATCTTAGTGCCTGTGCTATTGATGTTCTGTTCAGAAAATCCTTTCTGTGCCAATGATTTCAAGACTTACTGGGTATATAAGCCACACTTAAGGGCAGGCTCCATGCCCAACAGTAGGTGGCCAAATCAAAACAGTAGGTGGAGGGTTTTGTTTGGTCTCATAATGCTTTATCTGGGCATTTCCTCCCTACAGGACTTTTGTTTATATATTATGGTTTCTAATTTTGTGTCTTCAGCCTACTCTGTGTTTGTGAATTTGTGTGTCTCAGTGTCTGTATGTGTTTCTTGTGTGTTTTCTTTGACTCTTATTTTTTTCCTGTTCATGTGGGGGTTTTGTTTGTTTGTTTGATTTTGTCTATTCAGGATTGTTTATTTTATTTTATATTTCATTTCTTTTCTTTTTTTCTTCTTTTTTTCTTTTTATATGTCTGTTTTCTAATAAGAGCAATCCAGAAAGGATATCAATTTGGGTGGATGGGGAGGTAGGGAGAATCTGGGAGAAGTTGGAGGAGGGGAAGGCATAATGAAAATATATTGTATGAAAAAAAATCTATTTTCAATAAAAATATTTATATTCAAAAAATTACAAAAGAGAAAGCAAAGCAAAACAAAAACCTGAGGAGGATTCCCATGCCTCGTTCATTTCCCAGACCTCTGATGCTTGCAGACCTGCCTTTATGTGGGCTGGACATGCTGACGCTTGCCTATTATCACAGTCCTTCAAACAGAGAGGCAGAAATTCAGCAGCAGCCTCTCCTGAACACCGAGTTTGATGTCAGCCTGAGCTACATTAGAACTTGTTTCAAAACAAAACAAAAAGACAAAAAGCAAAACACCCCACAGATGTCTGAGTGGGGGCACTAAGTCATTGGGAATGGCCCAAAGCTCTAAGAAGCTTTTCCCCTGCTCTCCCTCCCACGGATCTTCTCTATTGCTAACTCCGCTCCATGCCATGGCATGCTGTCCCACCACAGGCTAACCCACAACAGACTGAAACCTCCACACAGGCTGTAAGTTAAAAGCCACATCTCAGGGATTTTGTTACAGAACAAACCTACTGCAACTAAACTGTAAGAAGTCACCGACTGAAAGAGGAGTGTGCTGCAGAGAGCAACAGCAAAGGATTCTGTTTACAAGATACACAGGACACTGGGAAACCACATTCTCAAGCATCTTGTGCAACTTGCAGCTAAGCCCATTTAACCCTTTGCTTTACAGGGTATCTGCCTAATGCTTGAAACTGTGGGCTCAGAGTAGGTGCTTGTTTATCTCAAATGCCCATGCTTTTTATCTGTACTGTATCTTTTCATCTCCTCTAAATATTTTTTTTAATTTTTTCATTTCTCCTAAAAGTGACACCACCTCTGTCGCTTCCTGGGATAACAGATTCTATTTTTTTTTAAAGAACGCCAGGCTGCTTTAAAATGATCTGTATTGTACCCTTATAGCGTGGCTATAAATATAGGAGAATTTATAAATGTAAATGGAAGAAATCTCAACTCCTGGGCATGCTTGAGACAGACTGAGGCTGGAGCTGATGAGTTTGTCAGCTCAGGGGCATCACCAGCCACTTGGCGCCTCTCCATCTGCCCCAGCCTTCAGCAGGGTCACTTACCTCCCTGGGTAGCCTCAGGCAGAAAGTCAACTGTGCTATAAGATATGAAAGGGTTAAAGAGGGGGGCCCCCATGAAGGAGTGGGAGATAAAGAGGGGGAGAAAGAAGGAAAAGAGAAAAAGGGAGAGAGAAGTGAGGGAGGAAGAGAAGGAAGAGGGTAACACTTGTCTGGATTCTTCAGAAACAGTTTTCAGTTTGCTTATAAACTTCAGAAATGGAAGATGACCCTTTCTGATCTCCTTACTTGTTGGTAACTGGAGAAAATAATTAAGTGTTAGCAAAAGAGTTGCATCTTAGTATTTCCCCAGGACAACAGCTGCTTGTGCTCATTGGTTTATTTATTAATTTATTTATTCATTTGACAGGCTTTTAATACCTAACTCTGGTTGGTTTGGAACTTGCTATACAAAGACAGGCCTTAAAACCACAGAGCTCTACCTGCCTCCCTCTCCCAGCGTGCTGGGATTGTGTGCTCCTCTATACACAGGGTTTTTAATTTTTTTTTATTGTGCTTTGTTTTTTTAAACTGTTGCCCTTTGCAGAATCTCAAAATCACATTATTAAAACATTCCTTCTCAAGTTTGTCTATTTACCACTGCAAAGGTGGCTGCCACCTCCAGTGCCATAGCTTCCGCCAGGTACCAGTGAGTGTGCTAGAGTCCCTCCTCCCTGCTGACCAAAGGCAGTTCTGGGAGGAAGTTTTAAGGATCACTAGAAAGAGAAAGGTAGCAATTTTTATGTCTTGAAAGTGTTGGCTACTTAAGCATTGGTTTCCTTCCTTCCTAGAGTGAATTCTTAGTGAAGAACAAGGTCTAAGGACAGTTTCTAAGTGTGAGGTCAAATGTCTCAAGTGGTGGCTGAATTCTTCCTGTCATTGAGCAGACCAGCATCCCAGGACGGCGCCATTCCAGTCACTGTTCAGGGGACAGCATGGGAATTTGTCACTACCATTTACTACTCAGAGCTTGAAGTAGGTCAACTTTCTGTGTCTTTTCTGAGTTAGAGTAGAACACGGACATCTGGCAAGTGCTGAGTGTCTGGGCAGGAAGTACAGGGTCTGTTTGATGAGCATCTTAACGACACCAGCTGGATCATAGTAGCCTAGGATTAAGTACACAAAGCCCGTTGATTCTTTGACTATGTGTGGTCAAACCAGCTCATTAAAATTTTTCTGCATTACCTTGAAATCAAACTGGGTATTGTGGATCAGTGAAGTACTAATCTTGCTGGATTGGAGTAGCAATGTGAATCCAAAGAAGACTGCAGACCCTTACAACTGGAGATCTCACCCAAATCACTAATGCTTACATTATCATCTGGTCATTTTAAGTCCTATAATTACACACTGAAAAACAACACAGTGCTGAATAAGCACTATTTCAGGAAAGAACAGCCTAACCCACCTGCTAATAGCTTCAAACACAGTTTTAGGACGGAGTAGAATATGGTAACACTGTTTGTCCTCCCAGCATTTGGGAGGTAGGGGCAAGAGGATCAGGACTTCATAGCCAGCTTCAGCTACATATGGAATTCAAGCCCAGCCTGGGCTATGTGGATCTGTGTCTCAAAATCTAAAATAAAAATAAAAGAGTCAAAGGAGCCAGGAATGCAGCTCACTAGTAGAGTGCTAGCCGGGATTGCAAGAGTTCCCGGGTTTAACTTTCAAAACTGAAAAAACAAATCTTACAAAGAAAATAAATTTACTCAGACAAAGTCCATTCTCAGTCCTTCCTGGTTTGAAGCCAAAATCGTGTGAGATGTTCCGGCAAGGCTCACAGAGATTTTGAGCCTTTCAAACACAAGAGCCCCGGCTGGTTTTATTGGCCCAAAGATCTCTCTGCAATTCTGTCTTGTCAGGCCAGTGACCTAAGAGTGTAACCGTCACTTATTAAAGTTAGTCTCTTCCAAACTTGTTGGATAGCGACTGGATCAAAGAAGAGAAGAAGGCAACAGTAGGCCAATATCATAGGAAAATGACCCATATCACTTACTAAAATCCCAGAGCTAACAATAACAACCCTAGAAAGTTGCTTTAAAGACTGATTGAGGCTCTACATCATCTCTCCTGCTTACTACCTTTGATATATGATCTTTTTTCCTCGGCATGCTCTTCCATCCACCATGAGGTCCTTTCCAGGGCCTGTGAAATGCTGTTTGGTCCTTAAGCCTCCAAGACCCTGAGCTGCAGAAGCTCCTTTTCTCTTTACAGTTAGCTCATCTCAGCTAAAACAAATGGACTCTCCAAGGTGTCAGTCATCAGCCTCACACTGGAGAAGGGAGAGATGCTTTCTCTCCTCACCAGTAAGGAGGTCCAATGAAGTAAGTGGACATAATTATGAACCTATTGATGTATGTCAATGTGCATCGATGCTACAGACCTTAACATGGGCCTGAAACATCTGTCTACTGTCAGAAGATGACCTGCATCTTGACAGCTGGAGGCAGAAACTGCACACCTGTTTCCTGTGTTCTTTCATCTTTCTCAGGCTTACCCACGTGGCCATTTCTTCTCTTGCAATCTTCCATTTATTTAAAATTCCCATTATCCCTCTGTCCTCTGTGAACTCTAGGAATGAGCTAAGTAGGGAACAATAAAAAAGATGTGTGTGTGTGTGTGTGTGTGTGTATGTGTGTGTGTGAGAGAGAGAGACAGAGAGAGAAAGAGAGAGAGAAAGAGAGAGAGAGAGAGAGACAGAGAGAGAAAGAGAGAGAGAGAGAGAAAGGAAGGGGCCAAAGGGAGAAAGCTATGAACCTCTAGTCCATGGTTCTCCAAATCTAAGTACAGTCGGAATGATGTATGCATGTACTCAAGCACGAAACCAAGGTAGGGCTTGAAGAATTCCTGGACTTCAACTTGGTAGTTGTGAATCACTTGCCTCTGACTCTATCAAGGGGAGAGAGCATGGTTATTTGGGTGAGCTAGACCAATGTACAGAATTATGTTTAAACAATAGAAATGCAGTTTATGCTAAATTTCCTACTAAGAGCATAACATTAGAACACACCACTTATTTCGTAAAAGGTCATTAATTAGGGTACCCTAATTATTTGTCTTGGTATAGTGAGTGGATAAAGATTCTTTCTATACTTTTGTATAATTGAAGACAAAATCAAAGGAAGAATAATATTCAGTGATGCATGAGAAAGGCGAAATTCAAATGTTCACAAAACATTTTAATAGGAGAAAGGTCATATTACTGGGTATTTATTATATGTGTGGCTGCCATTACTACAGAGAGGGTGGTGGAGGCCATGTGTTCTATCTGATACAACTTACTTGTTCTCAGCCTTAGAGCGAAGACATAAAGATCACTCCTTGACATGGTGTTGCTTATAGAAAGGGAAATGTATGCTTTCTACACTGTCTGTATTGCTTCCAGAAGTCAGAAAGTCAATCTCTCAATGTCCCTCTTGGACTGTTCATGTTTTTAGCTTTGTTTCATGGCTGTCGCAGACAAAAGAAACCTATAGGTATGTCTTTCTGATGCTTTTACATTTTAGTGACTGGAGAAAGCTTTAATAGTACTGCAGGTTGCCTTGCTGGTGCTATGGCCCCTATTTGGCAAGATATATTTGGTAAATAAATAATGATTCCATACATATTCCATTCTTTTTGTCTCATGGTTATGTTTTTATTTTATTGGTAAACATCTCAACAAACTCAAGGGAAAAATCTTTTCTTAATGATCCAGATCTTAATCTGTTTTCTTCTACCAGTAAGCTCCTTTCTAAATATCCAGAAAAATAGCGTGCTAAATGCAAATAAAATATCATGCTAAATAAAATACATGCTAGTACTCAGGGGGATGCTGGGCTCAGCATCAAATCAAAAGGATGTCCATCCCAAAGGAGGTCCACGGCACAACAGGTTGCCAGGAAACAGCTACAATTTTAACACACAGATTTTTACAGAGCTTTGAAAACAACCTTTTTGGGGGGGAGAAAAGGTTAAAGGTTACCTGCATGATTTTTGCACAGCTTCTGAGACAAGCAGCTGATCACTGATCAGACAGAGCATGTCATCAAAACTCATTTCATGGGTTAATCAGGAAACTGGGTCACCATGGTTTATTACATAAGCAATGAACGGTTCCTTTCTTTGAATGGCAAAGGTTCAACATTGTTGTGATAATATTAAGTACTGCCTCAGCCACCTCTGTAAGACTTCTCTTTTTATTAATAGGTTGATTGAGTTTTGTACAGGTGAGACTATTGTCTTTATAACTAGTCAAAATCAAAGTGTGACATTGGTACCAGAAAATGAGAGCCAAAGGTCACTCTTCTTTCTCAAAGCATTTGCCTTGCAGACTGGTTGCTCTATGGCATCCATCCTTCAGAATATGTAGGTAGTGAAAGAGTGGGATAGTATCAAAACAGAAGACTCATCCTGAGGTTAATGCTGAAAGACCCTCTAGTTCACCATTAGCTCCAAACTATAATCCTGCTAGAAGCTGAGTCATTCTGCTAGCCATTAGCCTTCCAATCAGAAGTTCAGGGTCATCTTTTGTAATTGACCCAATATTTTAAAGTAAACATAATCATATAGTTTACAATGGCAAAGGAGACAGGGAACACATATAATGTGATTCAGCAGACTGAGTTTATAAATGGTTCTGCCAGATCACTGTAGTTGCTGTGCACTGAACAATGAATAAAGCTCATTCCTCACCATATGCTTGCACCCCACAATGCTGATTCAGGTCTTTGCTTTTACGAAAACTCTGTGTGTGTGTGTGTGTGTGTGTGTGTGTGTGTGTTTGTGTGTGTGTGTGTGCATGCCTGTGTATGTATGTGTTTCAAGTTTGTGGTTCAATTCATTAGAAAAATTATGGCTTCTAGAATGGGGTTGATACCATGAATTAAGAGAAGACAGATGCAGTGAGAAAGGATGCTGCTGTCATTTGAGAGGTGCATTGGTGACCTCATGGCTCAGTCTCAGTTATTGACTCTGTACATAAGGGGTGAGAAAGTGGAAGTGTCCCCCCATTTTATGTAGAAAATCATGTCTTCCTTATTCCTGCTTGTTGGCTTACTTTCTTTACAAGTCTCTGACGTACCATACATGCATTATAGACACTTAATATTTGCCAACTTATGATTTATGTATTTTAAAATGTTGCATTACAAATTGATCTTACAATTGTTTTAACATTAGAAGATGTCCACAATGATATACAATAATTTTTAAAGTTTCTATTATTCATTATCCTTTTGTATGAAAACATCAATATATTTATACATACAATATACATATAATGTGCATAACAGTATACAATACACATAACAATTCTAAGGCTTAAATGTTTTATAAATTAAGTACACTAAATACTAGTGCAATGTATTAATTGTAACATGCTGTTTTAAGTTTTTTTCCCATTGGGCATAGTAAATTGAACAGTTCTTGAAAAGATAATACATTGATCATATTTCTTAAGTGAAAGAGATATTCTACACCAAAGGAGGCCACATAAGAGCCCTGAGGTAGGGACCAATAGGTAGGTAACAATGCTAAACAAGAGTTTTGACCTGTGGTCAGCAACCCCCAGATATCATAGCATCAGAGCACAGAAAATAAGTTATGGCTAATATAGGTGTTCACTCCTCTTGGCCTTGCAGAGTTGAGTCCCTTTCTTTGGACAATGAACGAAAGGCTTCATTGTCAAATGGTAGGATGGGAAGGATTCAGTGTGGACTCTTCCATATTACCTTTCCTGTTCACACAACTGTTTGTATCTTCTGTCATGTTTAGCTCACACCTCAGAATTCCTATACCTGCACTGGGAATATTAGTCTTCACCTTATCTTGTGCCAGATCTAACTTTGTTTCCTGGGGATGTTCTCTTTTCATGTATATTTTAGATTTTCCTACTTTTTTATTTTGATAGCCACATCTGTATCAAAGGCTCAGACCTTCTACCTATCTTTAGCCATTAGAAACATCATGTGTACTAAAGAGCTTTCCTCCAACATGGATGGCTCTGTTTGGGAGGAAATTGCTACTCAATACTAAGCCCCCACTGTTGGTAGGATTTGAGGCGGTTGGCTGCTTTCATAAACTGTACATTCTTTCTCGGTACAAATAATTAGATAATATCTTATTATCTATAAATCATAAGGTCACATCTAGTTTCTTTTCAAAGCTTCTCTATAGGCTCTCCACTCTTCCTTAACATCTTTTTCAGTCCGTCATCGTTCAATTAGACTTATTCCACTTCAATAGCTTCTCATCCTAATGCGATTTTTCTTTTCTGTCTTCACTTTCTATTAATGATAACAGCATCTTCTTGTACAATGTACTATCATATTCTCTGCACTTTTGAAGTCTTCATTTAGAGTAGTCTGTAATGGGCAAACTTTGCCTGCTCTGTCTCAGTGAGTACTTTTCACATGCAACTCCTCTTTCCGGTGCTCACACTCACCGTTCTTGTTTACACTGTTCTTGGCCGTTAAGTCTCTAATTTGTTCCCATGTCTTCAGTGTCTCTCTTCTCCGTAGCAGCCTTGATCGAATATTCCAAGTGCCTGGTAGGCACATGTCTTTACCATTTGCAATTTGCCTTGTCTTAGTGTCTTCAATGGTTCTTTCTTTCAGCTCCTCTTACCCTAACAAAAACCAACAACAATAAATTGACCCTCACTGTCAGACAATCTCAACTCTCGGGCTAGTGATATTGGAAGGATTAGCAGTGGAAATGATAAAGCTGGCAATGGTTGTATTCCACTAAGACTTCTCATTGATTTTCCATGGAACTTCTACTTCCTGCTTCCTTCTAGGCCTGTTTGGAATGACTGATGTAAACACTGTCAGAAACCAACTCTTGGATTCCCCTCCTGAAGTCAGAGTCGGACTTCACTGACTTCTTAGCTTCCACTCCCTATTTACTAGAATTTAAATAGTACATATTACTCCGAAATGGAAAAGGAGACAAGTCATTTTGAGTGACAGTCCATCAGGTCTGAAAAGGAACTAGGAACCAAAGGAATAAACTCATCCACCTTCAGGATTTGGGGTCACGGCAACAGAACCCATATTCATTGTGTCCCTTTCTTAGCTGCACCTAGGAAACAGAGCAGCAACGATGTCCAGTGGCAGCAGAAATGAAGGGAAGATCCCAGCAGCCTGGAGAAAAGAAGGGAAGATCCCAGCAGCCTGGAGGTCCCCTCAGACACTGCTAGACCTTCCTCTCCCCTTCATTTCAGTGTTTCCTGTTGTAACTACAGCTCTTTTGTGGACAGAAATCATTTGCTTGATGGGCAGGTAGCAGGGGAGAAGAAATATCAATCTGCACGGCTCAGGGGGAGGGGGATGAAGAAAGACTGGTACAGAACCCCTCCTTTAGTTTCTGGGAACAGCAGGAGAAAGACCACCGGGCAGGGACCCCTTAAGGGTCAAACTGATATTTCTTGCTTTTTATTAATTAATTTATTTTATGTGTATGGGTGTTTTGACTCGAAGTATATATGTACACCCCATCCTTACAGTGTCCACAAAAGTCAAAAACAGGCTATAGATCCCCTGGACCTATAATGGTTGTGACCTGCCAAGGAAATTGTGAGAATTGATCCCATGTCCTCTAGAAGAGCAACCAGACCTCTTAACCGCTGAGCCACCTCTCAGTCGCTGATAATCTCTGTTGACCCAGCCTCTACAACGCCCTTAGTTCAGCAATTGTTACTCTTGGTAACGAGTGTCCCTTCTCCTTATATATTTCCCCCTTGAGTTTCAACTCCAGCAATAGCTTCCTTGGAACCGACTTCTCTTCTGCTATCCTCCTTCTATTTACTCCTTTCAAAGAGGGATAACAACTCTTGTCCAGCTGACTCACGCTGCTTTTGTAGAGAATCTGATCCGAACTAGAGGTGTTCTTACAGTGGAAAATCAAACATGATTCCCACGCTTACAGAATCCCAGTCCCCTAATCTGGAATCCCAACAAGTGCTAGAATCAAAGGCACCTGGTGCTGCAAGCTCATTAAGAAGGGAGTCTGACTAAGCTCAAAAAGAAAAGCCCAGAATGTGGCAAGGAAACATCCGCAGTGCTCACACTCCTTCCTGTTGCTAAAGCCTGTGAGACATGCCAGACCTTCCAGAAGCCCTGGTTTTTTTGTTTTGAAATTATTATTATTTTTATTGACAATAGATATTTTTAATATAATATATTTTGATTATGGTTTCCCTTCCCCCAACTCCTCCCACATCTTCATTATTTTCCCATCCACCCAAAGTGCACACACCCTTTCTCTATCTCACTAGGATACAAACAGGCATCAGCAGCACCATAATAATAATAATAACATAAATAAATTAGATAAACTAAAAACAAACAAACTGGAATAGAACAAAACGAGCAAACAAACAGAAAAAGAAAACGCTCAAGAAACACATATAGATGCGGAGACACATACATTTGCACACACAGACATCCTACAAAAACATAAAAATAGAATCCATAGTATATATGCAAAGGCCTATATGGGGGACTTGACAAAATGTTATGAGATAAAGAACCCTCCAAAAATGCCAGCAACTTTGTTTTGTGTTGGGCATCTACTGCTGGGCATGGGGCCTGGCCTTAGTTTTGTATGCCCAGTGACTCTGTTACAGAAAATTAAGCTTTCATTTGCGAGAGGCTAGCAACTGGAGGTAGTTTCTGGATTAGGAATGTGGGCTCGTGTCCACTTCCCCTTCTTACTGGGATGCCATCAGGCCCAGACCTGTATAGGTCTCGTGCATGCTACCATATTCTGTGTGATTTCACATGTACATTGGTCCTGCTGTGTTTAGAAGGAGTACTTCTTTGCTGTACTCCATCCCTTCTGGCTCTTAAAATCTTTCCACCCCTCTTCCTCTTTGGAACAATTCCCTGAGCCCTGATGGGGAGGATTTGATGGAGACATCCCATTTAGGACGAGTGCTCCATTGTTCTCACTCTCTGTATACTGTTGTACTGCTCTGTATTCGGTCCCATCTACTTCAGGAGGGAAGGAAACCCTGTCCTAAATTTCTGCAGAATGTGCTGTCTGTCACACAGAGACCATTCTGGTAGGTCTGAACCTTTTCTATGCCTTTCCAGTCCTCTACCTCTCTGATCAGACACTCAGCAGTTCAGTGCAAAGACTCTAGGAGACACATCATTTGTGTGGTGGGGGCATGGTATATCTTTTCCTAGGACCCATTTTTACCAGGATGTTCATTAAATATTTACTGAAATAATAGCCTTGATTTTATGTGTTATGATGAAATTTTTTCCAGATGTAGAAAAGCAAGGTAACACAATATCCCATAAAGTAGTCACGTGATCTCTGAGCTATTGGCAATTGGTTAGACAGTCACAGATGAAAGAGACAGAAACACATCACATATATGTAAGTTTGCAGATATGCCTCTGGAGGTATATGCATACATGCTTTATGTAATGGTGAAAAGCATATGCTTTGGAGTCTCGTGAATTATTTCAAACATGGCTCTACCAATTGCTAGTTTTGGGTGCTTGGGGAAACTAGTTTTAAAACAGGCATGATATGCATGATAACAAAATATTTTAAAAAGTTGAAACACTTTAGATTGGCATGATCCTGCCAACACCTCCCTCATACAATGACTGTGGAGATTGAATGAAGGGCACATGTAAGGCACACTGGTCGGTGCCTGGAGAATGTGTGCGAGTCCCCATTCACCCAGGAGACGCTTCTCATCTGCTTCCCAGCTTCTCCCTCACAGTTCCCCAGAATCAGGGCTGAACAATCATCACATCTCAGCAAAGAAGACATTTGTCAAGGCCAGGTCTAAGGACAAGGAGTAACAGTAGAGTTATCACTGAGAGCCCCAAAATGGGACAGGGAAATCACACACCTGTCACCTTGTCACAGTTCTCAGAACCTTGTTGTTCCCATGGGCAGAATATGAAAGGACCAGAGAATGAGTAATTCCCTTCATGGTAGACCTTCCAAGGTCCGAGGAAAGCCTTTCTTCCAAATTAATCTCCATGAGTTCTCAATGAAGCTCATGTCCCTCTACTGTAAACGAAGGTTAATCTCATGGTTATTTGGTCAAAAGTTTCTACCAAGGTAGAGAGACATTTTAATGTTTAGAAAGCAGGGTGGTCTTGTCAAGAGATTCATGACCCGTGTCTCTGAACAAGAAGGCTACTTCCTACTGACTGCCTATTGCAACAGTTCCTTTACAGATACCGAAACTCCTAATTGTATTTACTTTCTATGCACATGGCCAAATCCTCACATCAATTAAAACTACTTCACACCTGTTATTATAAGGAGGACTCTCACAATTCTGTTGATGCCAATCAAGAAATTTAGTTGTTTCCTAAGCACGTAAGTGTTATTTATGAAACGTAGAATTATGAAATATAGAATTTAGGGTCCTGTTTGAATGTGGTCACAAAACACAATGTATTTCTGTTAAGACTTTGTTGGACATCTGTCTATATTTTCAGTGATGACATTTCTAAAACAAATCTCCCAAGGCGACCATTCATCTTTACGAGGCAGACTCAATCAAAGAGTCCAATGTAAGGTAAACATAGAGAGATATTTGGCCTCGTAAAATAGCAGTGTTGATGGGAAAGTTAGACAAACCTGGCACAGCAAGAACATGCTCTGACCTTCACAACAGTGACTTAAGGTTCCTGAGCCAATGCCGCATGCTTTCCAAACTCATCACTGTGCAGAATTTAAAGGGTCAGGAGCCAGATCCTGACACCATCCACGGGACATGCTGAGCTCAGCTCTTCATTACATCCGTGTGTATTGATTTTGATCTTTCCATATTTTTAACATCATCTTGATTTGGATGCATGAGCCCTGGCAGGTTGGAATTTATCAGAACTGATAAGAAGCAAAGGAGAATTTATTTCCACTTCCTCCCCCTGCCTCTCCTCACCAGAATGCCTCTCACTAAGGCTCCCAATGTCATCGTGATATTCAGGCTTCTGGGAACACAACATCCTCTCTTCCTGTTTCAGACCGGTGAAGGAAGTTCACCTGTGAGGTGTGGCCACGCCTTGCTCATTGACAACTCACTACTCTGACTTTCAACATCATCCGATGGGTGAGAGGGTCTTTAGTACTTAACAAGATCGATTTCCCTCTCTCTCTCCTATTGGATCAATTCAATATAATTTCTGTCGACGTATGTGCTCTCTCTACTCTGCTATTGTTCTCACAACAGCATGTTTAGATAGTCTACGCTACCTCTTGGAATAAGCTTTATTTATCTTATTATTTATTTATGGCTGGATTTATGGCTTCATCTTCCTGTTACATTCTGAGATTTTTCAAACGCTGGAACGTCATTGTTTTTTTTTCTTACGCTTCTACCACACAGCATAGACTCTGGCAGTTAAAATATCACATAAACATCGGTTGAGCAAAAATAGTTTTAAAAATATAAATTAAAATCCTCTCTGTTTTCTGAAAATATTTAGTCTTTGGGAGTTAAGGACAGCATCAACCCACATCAAAGGATGCTTTGCCTGGTTCTCCCCCAACAGTAATCTGAGGACAACAGCTTGCTCAGGGTTAGAGCAGTTTTAGCCCACATACTTCATCAGCATCCATTGGCAATAACACCCACAACCCTGGACCAAGTTTGTTGCAAGGCTGTTTCAGCAGCTTAAGCAATTCCTTATCACAGCTCTTCTTCTTGCCAGAGAGACTTGTTTCACAAGGTTCCCATCCATAGATGTGGTAAATTCCCTGTAAATAAACACGACATCCTTACACAAGAAAAAATGGATGTATTTCATGATAAGATGTATTTATTTGCTGAGTTGCCCATGTTCCTAGAGAATGGTGGTAACTGGTGATACCAAAATCTCATCATGCAAGGGAAAATCCTTGAGGTTTTTTAGGCCTTTCTTCCTGTCAAACCTCAAGATATGAGCAGCTGTCTACACTACTCCATAGTTCAGGCCATGACCAAAGACATTCCACAGGCTGAAGGTATACTTCAGACATAAACTGGAACAATTCATGAGAAATAAGATGTTCTCATCACCCATAGATATTTGATTACCTACAGAGGAACAGGAAATGAAAGAGAGACGCCCCATCCCTTGTCAAAATTGCTTTGCATTATTTCCTATGTGACAGGAAAAGTTGAATGAGAATTAGCTATAGTGGGACTTTCCTACATACCGTTTCCTTTCTCCAGGAAATCATGCTAAGGAGCCTGTTTTGCCTTTATTTGCTTGTGATCACAAGTATGAGGGCTAGGCTTTTATAGGAAGCTGTAAGGATGCTATTATGCCATGAGAAAAAGGTCACGAAGATCATCTTTGAATCCTTTTCTTTGGCAAATATATCTATAATTCCCTGATGATTCCAGAACAAATACTTCCATATTTGGGATTGTGATAAGAAAGACATAATATATGTTGAACATGCCTGGACCTACCAATACACCTCAGTTCATTTCAAGTGTACTTGTATCTCCTGTTTCTCTTATTTTTCTTATTCCAGATGCTTTTCTGTAACTAATTACTTTATGTGCTGATTCAGTTAGCTTTCTCATCTAATTGCATATGTTTAAAATCTTTTGCCTGGGATATTTTGCTTGACTTTCCTACATCTTATTTTCCAAATTTCTCTAATTAATTCCCCCAGCAATACCCTCATTCTTCAGTCTTCCACCGGTTCCAGAAATATGGGCTTGATTAGCTTAGATCCCACCAATCTTTTGGCAACCCTGGAATCTTTTCTATTGCCTTCAAAAAGGATGATGGCAAGGTGGGTGGTCTAATGAAATTTGAGCTCCTAACTCCGGGGGTATGTATATAATTCTATGTAAGTTCAATCGAACTCCCCGAGCCTCACTTTTCTAACTGGGCTAATCAGTTTGTAGTCTTGGGTCTGCTTTGCAGGAGCCTCCTCCCTCTCAAAGACTCCTGAAGCTCTCCAGTCACATGGCTCGGTGACCTGTGCCTCTCTGTGGTACACATGCCACATACCCCATCTATCACACCAGAACACTTCTTTGTTCTCAGAAGATTCTGAAAGTGGCATCTTTGCTATTCTTGCCCAAGGCTACTCAGATGACAGTGCCCAAAGCTAGAGAAAACCCTTGTCTGCAGCAAGGCTGGCAATTGCCAAAGTCCCAACATTGGAAGCGACAAAAAGATGCTTCCCTCTACGAAGACATCACTATGAGCATCACCACCCATACTGTTACAGGAGTAACACTGGTTCTACTGCCCTTCTCTTGCAAGGATCACCAGTTTCTACTGCAAAGCAAATCTGACAATTTGCTCATCAGTGCCCTGGGAAGATTACAGATAGGCATGCATTTGTGTCATGATCTGGATAGCTTCATCTGAAACCCTGACTGGAGTGAGAGGGGAGTGAAGAAAGGACAGATCGGCCACACAGAAAGGCTGGGATCTGGTGGTCTGTGCCCGCTCTGATGGAGGGCACCACCTGCAGCAGCAATCCAGAAATTCAGCATGTGTAGTCTATACATCTAAGCTGAGAGACAGGTTTACTGTATACAGGTGCACAGGGAAGCAGGACTAGCTAATCTTGGTGGGAGGGCTCTGTAGGACAGCAGTCTCAGGGAGCAGTCATCCTGGAGAAGGAAGGTGTCTGTACTTTCAACAGTCAAATTTGGATAATAAGAAGGCTTTGCCATCCCCTTGAGCCTTATCTGGGAAGGCTTTGCTACTCCCGTGTGTCCAAAGCATTGGAGTCATTGTTGTGGCTGTGTTTGTGTCCGCAATACACATTCACCAAAATCTTCATCCCTCCCCTCCTTACACAGGCACTCAGGACTTTTTCTGGTTCCCACGCATTCACTTTGGATCTCTGTTATATTTCTACTCTAGGACTTAGCAACAGTGTATGGAAACTCATCCAGGGACCACCTGATATATTTCTGTACATGCCACACAGCCCCATTTTTATATTTCCTTTAAAACAATTTTTGTAGTTACACTTGCGTGTACTCAGATAAAGAGTCGCCCATCACCTACACCTCGCTCATTCTCTGGACAGATGAAACACATGTCATGATTGGTCCTCCCTCAGGCTCTTCCTGAGACTCCAGCTATGTATAAATTAGTAGTAGTAATAACTATCTTGTGACATTGTTTTGTAGAGCGTATTGGTTACTTTTTTGTCGCTTTGAGAAAAACGCTATGATCAAGGCAACTTATTAAAAAAAATATTTTACTCACCGTTCCAGGGGGTTAGGATCCATAATGACAGAGACAGCAGGGTAGCAAGGGGCAGGCACGGTGGCCGAAACAGGAAGCTGAGAACTCATATCTTGAACAGCAAGCCTGAAACAGAGTTGCTAAACTAGAAGTAGGTGAGGATTTTTAAAATTCAGTGTCCACCCTTAGTGATACACTTCCTCCAACAAGAGCTGTGCCACCCAAACCTTCCCAAACAAAGGCATCAACCACGGACCAAGTGTTCACACATCCAAGACTATGGGCGAACATTTCTCATCCAAACTGCCACGAGGACTAAGTGTGCAGTCTGTGCAAGCGGTTTGACACAGCATCTGGGGACAAGGGCCAGCATCTCAAGAGCAGGAGCAAGAGCTGTGAGGCTGGAATATGAGAACTTTCACATCACACTTCCAGCGAACAAAGAACTTGAGGACTCATGAGTGATGCCTGAAAGCAAACCCTGAAAGGAGGGGTAACAGAGAAGAAACAGCAGGGAACTACAACTATGCTCAGCAGCCATATTGGGCACACAGAGCTTCCTACCTGAATCTGGCTGAGTCCTGAAAATGAACCCAGAGCTATCTCACTAATGCCTCTTCTCAGCGCAGCAAAGCACGGAGTAGGATGGTACACATTTCAGGAGAAAGACCGGGGTAAAAGGTCAACTAAGTTTATAGTTTCTACCCATTAGAAAGGTAGGGATTCTAAATAGGAGTTGTAATAAATTATAAATAATATTTATTGATCTCCAAAAAAATTATCCATCCCTTAGTTTCTTCTGGGATTGGTTCTAGCCCCACCCTACCTCCCATAGGATTCAAACTGCTGATGTTGAAGCTCTTTACAGAAAGCTGTGTCGCTGGATATTTGTGCACCGTGTGAAGATGTGCCACGGTGATTGGTTTAATAGAAAGCTGAACAGTCAATAGCTAGGGAGAAGAGGTTAGGTGGGACTTCTGGTCAGAGAAAGGAACTCAAGGGGATGAAACTAAGGGTGTGGAAAATGCCAACAAGACACTGAGGAAGTCAGACATACAGAATGAAGGAGACATAAAAAGCCACATGGCAGAACATAGATTAATATAAATGGGTCAATTTAAGTTGTAAGAACTAGTTGGGAACAAACCTAAGCTAAAGAGCGAGCTTACATAATCAACAAAAAGTCTCCATGTCACTATTTGGGTGCTGGCAGTCCAAAGAAAGTCCCACAAGAAAGACCAACTGCGGAGCTATGTAGTCTTTGCATGCAATCTAGAAGCATCCTCCTGCATGGTCTTCTGTAGGTGAACTGTGATGCTTAACGCATGTAAATACCGTGGAAATAGCTGCTGTTCTTTACTGTTTAACAAACAGCCACAAAGAAAAGTTTACACATGAAGAATAGCTACATCTTTTTAATATTTATTATTTGTTGCTGTTTTAAACTGACCATACACAAGCTGCGAAATCAGCTGCTGGGCAGGAATCTGAGTCCCCTGTAACCAGTGTTCTTTGAGTCACTCACGCTGTCTTAGTCAACCCCCATCATTTTACTGAAGCTGCTGTTGCAGAGCCTGGAATGGTATCTCCACATTTCTCTTGCAAGTGCTTCTTCTCTGCCTTCTCCAGGCGTCCCTTTGTTTTCTCTTTTTTTGAACATAGTTTCGATCTCTAGCTTATGTGACCCACTACCCTTTTCATTCACATATTTATGTGCATTCTCTTTCCCTTTCATACATCCCCCTGTACAATTATCTCCTGCCAACATAATTTCTTGACCCCAGATTTTGAGCCAAACAAACCACTAGTTTCTGACATTGCTTTTGTTGGATATTTTGTTAAAGCAACAAGAAAACTTGTCTGGCTTTCATTCCACATCTTCCATTGAAGTATGCTATAGGTAGAGGTTTAATAAGTACTTATTCATTAACCAAAAACCAAGACATATGATAAATCAGTAGCAAAATGTTATTAGGGTAGAATCTAAGGGAAATATATATGTCTGACACAGTAAAAATCATTTCTATTTTGCTATATGCCTTTGTTATTCTTAATAAAATTTAAGGTAAATATAGTTTACTAAATGTAAATTGTGAATTTGGAATATATTAATCAATACTGTTCCTTGCCTATTATAAGCATAACATACACACACATACACACTTAATATCAAATGGATAATGAGTGCTTTGCAAATTACATTTTCACTTTATAAATTCATCATAGGTATTTTCTATATTAAGTCACATAGGTCTACACAATTCCCCAAAGGTACAAGTCATTTTACATTATGAATTACCTAATTTGTCTTAGTATAATATATTGACACCAATCCAAGCTATCTCCAGTTCATGGCTGCCAAAATCATTTATCATTTTTCTGATAAATTTCTTATATAAGTGTCCTCAAATCTAGTAAATAAGTTAGCTAGAAATAGAATTGCTGGTCACCGGGCCATCCAGATTTACATTTTGATTCGTTCTACCTGCTAATTTTCTCAAAAGGCTGTTGAGTTCTTGTTATCTAGGTCGAATCATCCACAGGAGTGGTCAGGATCTGTTCTAGAAGAAGCAGGGCTGGGAAATGGAAAGAACCCAGGATAAATGATGTAGTAAGACCACACAGTGTGTTAATGCCAGAAGAGGGAAAGGAATTGGGGCTTTCAATTTGCCATATTTACTTCTTCCCTTTTGGAATATAATGTGACAGCAATATGTAACAGCAACCCTTTCCTTTTTCTTTTTATTGAAAAATAAATTCTCTAATACCATATAGCCCGACCAGTTTCCCCTCCCTTCACTCCTCCTAGTTACCCCCTTTTCCCCTCTTCCCCAGAACCATTTCCCAGCCTTTTCCTCTTCAGAAAAGAGCAGACCTCCAAGAAATGACAGCCAAACAGAACAAAACAAGATACAATAAAACAAGGCAAGAGTCATCGTGCAGAGGCTGGACAAGGCAACCCGAGAGGAGGAAATGAGTCCTAAGAGCAGGCAAAAGAGTTAGAGACACACCCAGTCCCACGAGTCTCATAAAATGAGCAAGCTAACAGCCATAACATTTATGCAGACGACCTGGTGCAGACCCGTGCAGGCCCTGTGTTTGATGTTCCAGTCTCTGGGAGCCTATGTGAGCCCTGCTTGTTGGCTCAGTGGATCACATTCTCCTGCTGTCCTCCATCCCCTCTGATTCCTACAGTCTTTCCTCCCCCTTTTCCACAGGCTTCCTCAGTTTCCAAGGGAAGGACCCAATGGAGACCTCTAATTTAGACTTTATCTGCATAATGTCTGTCTGTGGGTCCCTGCCTCTGTGCCCATCTGCTTAGGAGGAAGCCTCTCTGAGGACAACTGGACAAGGCACTGATCTATGAGTAGAGCAGAATATCATTAGGAATCATTTGATTTTTTAACTTAATTATTCTATTTTTTAAAAAAAAACTAATTTTTCTCATTTTGCATATCAATCCCAGTTCCCATTCCCTTTCCTCCTCCTGTTCTCCACTTCCCGCACCCATCCACTCCTCAGAGAGGGTAAGGCTTCCCACAGGAAATCACCAAAGTCTAGCACATTGCTTTGAGGCAGGACCAAGGCCCTCCCCTACTATATCTAGGCTGAGCAAGGTATCTCTCCAAAGAGAATGGGTTCCAAAAAGCCAGTCCAAGCAGTAGGGATAAATCCTGGTCTCCGAGTCTGTTCCAGTTATGCAACTGTTACCCACATTCAGAGGGCCTAGTTTGGGCCTATGTTGGTTCCCCCACTGTCAGGCCACAGTTGGTGAGTCCCATTAGCTTAGGTAAACTGTTTTCCCATTATGGTCTTGACTCCTTTGCTCATATTATTGCTCCTTCCTCTCTTCGAATGGACTTTGGGAGCTCAGCCCATTACTTCATTGTGGATCTCTGCAACTGCTTTCATCAGTTACTAGGTTCTATGATAGTAGCTGAGGTAGTCACCAATTTGACTACAGGGCAAGGCCAGTTCAGACACCTTCTCCACAAATGCTTCAGGTCTTAGCTAGGGTCATCCTTGTGGATTCCTGGAAATTTCTCTTTGAATCAAGTTGTTTTGTTTTGTTTTTGCTTGTTTGCCTCGGCTTCATCTCTCTTGCTGTGAAAACACCTCAACAAAGGGGACTTAAGGAAAGATGAGTTTCTTTTAACCCAAAGTTCAAAGTGCAGCCCAGCCCATAAAATGATGCATCCACATTCAGGATGCATCTCCTCAATTAACTCAATAAGGAAATCTCTCACAGAGATGCCCATAGGCTAACCTAATCTTGATGACCCCTCACTGAGAATCCCTCCTCAGGGAACTGCAATTAACCATAAAGTCTGTGAACAGAGTTCAGCGCCCAGCCCCGTTTCAGATTTATGGGTCTAATGTTGGGTGGTATGGTCAAGGGTGAGTTATAAACTGTGAGGGGCGCGTCAATGTTCTACCACCTGGAAAAGGATAGAGCTTGGGCAAACCCTTACTGCAAGCTGTTTCCAGAGAACACAGGGTCATAGTACCTGTTGAAAATCAAGCATCAATTTTCACCATTCCCCTAGCACAGAGTTCCTAGGTCCACCTTGAAAACGTGGTCTCTCCTTTCCCCAGCATATGCCTTTCCTAGTCCAAGAACTCTGGTCTATGTTTTGAAACACACACTAGTCCAGGGTCTAGATCAGGAAAGAATAAGCTAAGAATAATCAATTCCTTAATGATAAGTGGAGACAGAAGAATAAAAATTTGGAAACATTGTCAGCTTCTGAGACCTGAAGAATGTATGTGGCACTACTTTGCACTATCTTCTTCAAAGGATGGCAGCAGCTACCCAAACCTTTTCTGAGAGTAAATGCCTTCCTAATTTTACATGCATGCTCCCTCCAAGAACAAAAGTGCTACATAGCCACTCCCCACTCACAGACTGAATAAACAAATATTTTAGAGGCAAGTTCTTTATGTTAAAGCTTGAACATTTATTTTTGCCTCCTTTCTTGTATTTTGTTATTGTTGTTGTTGTTGTGTTCTGAAACACTTTAGAAAGTGATCTAGCCAGTAGATTATCCCAATATCAGGGAACTACAGAATCAACAGTAAGCAGTAATAGCCTTAAACACAAAAACAGGGACATGGGAATTGTTCAAGGTTTGTGCACAGGAGAGAGAGGCAAATATTCAAAAATTCCAGAAACCTTTCTCTGTGGCACTTCCAGGACCTCAGGTGGCACAATGTCTCAGGAGCACCCACGGTGTCTCAGGAGCACTCACCGTGTCTCAAGAGCACCCACAGTGTCTCAGGAACACTCACGGTGCTTCTGGAGCACTCACGGTGTCTCAGGAGCACTCATGGTGTCTCTGAAGCACTCACGGTGTCTCAGGAGCACTAATGGTGTCTCAGGAGCACTCACGGTGTCTCAGGAGCACCCACGGTGTCTCAGGAACACTCAAAGTGTCTCAGGAGCACTCACGGTGTCTCAGGAGCATTCTCGGGAGCACTCCATCCTTCCATTTGTCCTGAACCAAGCACTCTGTACAGAAGCAGCAGCAGCAAGGCAGTGGGAAACCACTCATTAATGATCTTTTCTTGTGTACTTTGTTACTTAAACTTGTTCTTTGACAGTTTCACACACATGTGCAACACAGCTCCTACCCCTGTCAACCACCCAATATCAGACAAACACCTCTCCAGAATTCATTTCTTTTTGTTTTCTTTTGTGATCCATTGACTCCTTTTGTTGAATCATGGACAAAGCTGACAACTGCACTGATGTTAACTCAGTGTGTACATCTATCACCATTAAACTTATTAGCATTTACTCAGCTATACCTTCCACGTAAATAACATAGGAACAGATGACTTAAAGCTACCTCTAGCTTGGAATAGT
Organism: Ondatra zibethicus; assembly: GCA_004026605.1. NCBI lineage: Eukaryota > Metazoa > Chordata > Mammalia > Rodentia > Cricetidae > Ondatra > Ondatra zibethicus. The sequence continues at coordinate 8,496 of PVIU01013760.1, read as the reverse complement.
TTCTACCCCCATCCCGACCCATCATACAAACATTTCTCCTAAGATTCTGGAAAAGACGGTGTAGCTCAGCTATATTTTAAAGGTTGATGTGTGTGTGTGTGTGTGTGTGTGTGTGTGTGTGTGTGTGTGTGTGTGTGTGTGTGCAGGAACCTAGAGAGGCCAGAAAACGTCATTGGATCATTTGGGACTGGAGTTACAAGCAGTCGTGAGCCATCAAGTAGAAGCAGGGATCAGAACCCTAGTCCTCTACAAGAACAGTAAGTGTTCTTAACTGCTGAGCCATCTCTCCAGCCCCCACTTGTGTTTCTTTTTTTTTGGGGGGGGGAGTGCTGTGTATACACACATGCGTATGCAGATGCATACTGTGTAAAAGCGCAAAAGCCAGAAAAGCGTGCCGGGTGTGGCCTCCTCTTTAACCTTCATACTCATTTGAAGCAGAATCTTTCCCTAAATTGACAGCCCCCATTTTCTGGCTAAACAGGCAGCCAGCAAATCTCAGTTATGTTTCTATCTCTGCTCCAAATCACTGTGGTTATAAGTGCTTTTAGGAACTAATGTGTTTCATTAGATGAGTCTAGAATCTGAGCTGAGATTCCCATGGCTATGCAACCAGTGCTCAGGACGGCACTAACCCAACTAGCCAACCCTAATCACTTTTGTACTGAATATGTGCACATCTTTGTTCTTGTCATAATTTCTTAAACAAGAATTTTAACAGCTGTCTACACAGCGTTTGTATTGAATTGGATGTTATAAGTAATCTAGAGAAGATAAAGTGCATGGCTAACATGCTTAGGCTATATGTAAATGTCACACCATTTCATGTAAGAAAATTGGAACATCAGGGAACTTCAGCACCCCCCGAGGGATCCTGGAAATCAGTCTCCAATGATATTCAGGGACAACTGCATGTGCTAAAGTCAGCCTCATCTGGGGGGAAGGTGATAAATGCTACTGTCAGCATGGAGGAGATCTTGTGAATAATTATGGCTGTGACGTGGATTTGACGGATTGCACATTAGCAGTTTTTGATCCTGGAAGCCACAATGTCACAGGCACAGCTGCCTGAGATGGATGCCACTCATCCCTGCAGCACACAATGCCACAAGGTTCCTTGTGTGCCATCGTGGCAAACTCTCTTCAGGGGTCTACAAGTTCATAAGCAGTCTGCTCGTATTCACACGTCTGAAGTGTGGAAACAAGGTAGCAGTATTTGGAGAAGATCTAAAACATCTTTGGCATTAAAAACATGTTTTCAAATGAGAAGAACAGGATTTATAATCCAAACTTTTATTTCACAGTATTGCAAAGTATGAAAATCACAGCTAAATTGTGGAAGAAATGAGTTTTCTCCACATATAACAAATCATCACGGCAAATGATCTTGAAAGTGATTTCTCTATGCCTTCACCTCATTTGGGCAAACCAATTCCTCTCTCCCTATGTAACTATGGACAGTTGTTGTTAATAGAACAGAGTGTAAGGAGGCAAAGACTCCTTGGCACCCTTCCTCCGTGCCTCTTCTACTATACACAGATGTGTATCCTGTCAATTCATTGCTTACTGATTTTCTTTGTCTAGATAGAGTATAAGACTCTTCTGAAAAGTATGAAAATTGAGTTGCTCATAAAATTTGGTCACTGGCTTAGTATCTTGCAGGCTAATGTTCTGTGTCAAAACAGAGGAAAGCTTGGCTCACAATTTTAGAGGCGTCAGTCCATGGCTGCCTGGCTCCACTGTATTTGAGTCACTGGTTAAGCAGCGCATCCCTTCAGGGAGTCAGAAAAGTAAAATGGCTCATTTCATGGAGCCAGGAATCAGAGAAAGAGAAAGAAAAAAAGGAGAGAGGGACAGAGAGGCAGAAAGACAAAGAGACAGAAAGAAAACGAGAAGGGGAGAAAGAGGAAGGGAAAGAGAGGAAGAAAGAGAGAGAGAAATGGAGAGAGGAAGGGGTAAGGGAGGGAGAGAGAGAATGAACACAAGAAAAGCAATGAGAACAAGATACATTCTTCAAAGGCACATTCCCACTGACTTATGTCCCTATCATTGCCTCATGACATTTTCATTGCTTCTGAATAATGCATCAAATTATGAATCCATCTGTGGGTCCACTGATTAAATTAGAATCCTCAGGATCCAATCCCTTCCCTGAAGCCTATCAGCTGATAGTAAGATCCCAATACTTGAACCTGAAGAGGCTAGTTCATATTCAAGGAATAAACATGTCAAAATGTGTCAGTCACCTGGCTTCCCTGCTAGTTTTAAAATTAATGATTTTATCAAAGTCAATCTTCCTCTTAAGACAACACTCATGCTAACTTCAAGAACCAGCATTACTGTCATCTTCATAAAGCACTGGTGTTAGAGCTGAGGAGACATCACTGTGGGTAAGAGCATCTGATGTGCAAGCATGAAGGCCTGCATTTGGATTTCAGAACCTATATGAAATTCTAGGCATGTCTCAGATATGCTTGTAACCCCAGCACTATTGGGATCGTCTCCAGGAGGATCCTCAGAGTCTGATGGCTAAACTGGCAAAACCAACAACTCCAGGTTCTAGGAGATACCCTGTCTCAAGGGAATATGGCAGACAGTGATAGCGCAGGACATCCGGCATCCCTCTCTGACCTTCAATGAAGGCACACTGGCACACACGTTTACACACATATATATCACACATACACACACAAAGCAATGATATTAGGAAATGAATGGTTTCTGAAATGTGTCAAATACTTCCTCATGTTACTATATTGACCACCAAGCTTCCAGAACCCATATTCTGTCATGTAATTTGTCAGTTCTGACCTTCAACTGTAGACTTATTTTAACCTTTTGGCCAGTACATGTTTGCCTTTGCCCACGAAGAAAAGCTCCCTTGGTTCCCTCAGACTAGGAAGACTGGTGGAAGACAGGTGAGAAGAAAAACATTGCCCTAACTGACTTTCAAAGAAGCAGTGACACCACCCCCCAAGGCCCTACAGTCTAAACTAGGGTGCAGTTGAGTTGCAACCTAGACCAGTCTAGAGATTTCTAGATGTTTGGGTGACACTAATTGATTATTGCTTAAAGTTAATGGATTTTGAATTGTGTTGTGCTTTTTTTTTTTTGGCAAAACCAAGGGTGAGGTGTATCAATGTTTATTTGGGGGTTAACCCATTAAACCTCCCAGGGTCCAGAAAGATTTGCTATGGCAGGGAAAACTGGCCAACTGGATCTGAGGGTGAACGGAATAAATCAACTCCTGTACGTGACCGCGCCATGTTCTTTATTCCTTTGCACGAAGAAGCGGCGAGGAAAAGAAGAAAAAGAAGCATAAGAGGGTGATCTCCATGATGTTTTAGTTTTTACAGACACAGTTGGAAAATTCCATAGGCAAGACAATGATAATGCACATACCAATATACATATCAAAATCACAAAATGGGCAGGTAGAACCTGGCAAGGCAGCACTCCGGAACAGGCGACACCAGCCAGGAAAGAGCCAGCATCTAAGGGGAAATACCTGACATTCCAAACCATTGGATATGGTTAGTAAATGTGCCTGAACCTGGACTTCACCCATACCCAGACCTGTCTGCCTGGTAAGGACAGGGCATGCTACCATCCCACTAAGCACCTTTCTTCTTTAGACATTTCTATGTGGTCTGCTAGCAGGTAATTTTGTGGGATTAACTCTATGCAAATTTGATTGTTAGAACAAATTGTGAATGCTGTCGCTCTAAGGCCTCATGGTGTGGGGCAATGGAGAGGTCATTCCATTGCCCATGCCCAAGAAGTTACACTGCAGAGGTGTTTGGGGAATGAATCCCATTTTTGAAGGGAGAATCATGGCCTCACAAGGTTTTTACAGCTATGTCAGCGACTTTTCCAAAAGACAAGTGCTCCTTCCTGTAGCTCCGCAAAATAGGTTATTCTATGTTGACACGGACATATACACTTCCCGTGGGTTAGTCTATTGGTCTGTCAACTGTACGTTTACTGGCTAGTCTTATGGGCTCCAACAGAGGTGATGCTGAAGCTAACACAGTTTCTGTGGGCCCAAATGAGGTCAAAGGCTACTGTGTAAAGCTGCCATGCTTATCCTCAGACAAAGACAGAGTTCCCTCTATTGGGAGATGAGTACAGAGAGATATGGGCACCATCACCTGGGTTTGCAAGGATAAAGTTGACTCCCCACCCCTTGGGATGACAAGGTCTTCTCTTCAGCAGGAGTTTGTGTCTCTCGTTCTCACTTTAAAGACTTCGGGACCAGTGGGCAACTACTCTTCTTCCAATTTACTCATTAACAGATATTTTTCACTTTTTTTAGTTTAAGGCTAAGATCAGAGTCTAAACCTATTCAAGGTAGATTAGCAAGACTTTGGATTGGGAATATTCTACATCACACATGTATGCCTTTGAGCCAAATGTCAAAGTAATTCCAACTGTACTGTTATTTACAAAAATGAATAGTTAAAAACATTTATCAGGCCAGCAGGTTTTTACATCACATTTATGGCGTGGGCCAAGGTGCTCACCTCACAAGCGTAATTTCTCAGATGAGTCACTGAAGTTGGAGCTTCAGCCTGTAGCCCAGGATTCACAAACTAAAGGTAATATTGCAGACTAAACAAAAAGCTAATGAAGGCAGAAATAGTATAGATAATTTTAAATATTAAATTAAGTATCTAAAAATTGATTGTGCCTTGGAAACAAATAACCATTTTTCATTTACTTCCTGTACAGTAAGCAAAACAGATTTAGAAATAAAAATCAATGTTTCATTACCTGAGAGCCTTGCTGAGGGTTGAGAATATTTTTCTGCTTTTGACATTTCATTAAGATTATTTAACAACTAAGCAATTCATTTGCCTCCATGGTGCTAAAATTGATATATTTTTCAAAACAGAGTCCAGAGTTTTCAAGAAAACCCATAGATTTTTGACCCAGTGTCAATATCTATCACTTAAAGGTGGGGAATAACACAGGCCAATAAGTGTGTTGAGTCAAGAGGCTAAAAAATATATTAAGCCATAAATAAAATCGTGCTTTAATAATGTAATGAATGGCAAAGATGTAACACAAATATCTTTTTATTGCAAGAGTATTTACAATTTGCAACTTTCAACTAATTGCACATTGATAGTGGATGTAATTTTATCATTTTATAACTATGTCTTCAAAAGCATGGGTATTTTGTTGTTTTCTATTTTCATATAGAGAATATGAACCACCTTCTTCTTCTTCTTCTTCTTCTTCTTCTTCTTCTTCTTCTTCTTCTTCTTCTTCTTCTCCTTCTCCTTCTTCTTCCTTATCTATTTTAATTAAACTCAAGATTTCAGAAAAACCTGCAAAAAAAAGTCTTTTACTTTAGAATTTTCACGGATCGTGCATCCAGATTTTCTGCTCTCCTTCCTCCTTTATATTCATGTTCCCTCTGTCTCTTCCTATCTTTCCCCTCTTGCTTTCTGCTCCCCCATCTTTCTCTTTGCCTTTCAGAAGCATGCTTCTCTTGCATCAAACCCAGCCTTGCTTCTTGTCTGGCAGCACCTTGAGGAGGTGAGCTGAGCCTCTGGCTAGAGGGCACTGGTAGCTGGAGAACTTGTGTGGCAAAATCTGCCAACCTTTTCGTTGGCTCATTTCTTCAGTATGCTTTTTGTTCTGTGGGATCCTAAACGCAACCACCTCTCCCGATTTGTTCCCTGTTTCCTTCTCTACACCATTTCCCCAAAGTTCACTCACCTACTATCAGTCCTGGCTCCTCAAATAGATGCTTTTTCTGAGATGGCTCCTCATTGTATGAGAATACATTTAGCCTCCAATGTTCTCAGTGCTATTCTGATCTATTGTGCAAGTTTCAAATGTGGAATTTAGTTTCTTTAAACGATGATTAATTCAAACCATTACTACACTAGCTGAGCTTCCCTCTGTTCTCTCCAGGGTAGTCTTTTTCAAATGGAATTTGTGTTTTGTGATCGTTGGTGACAAGGACATGAAAGTGCAGAAAATGGCTGCTGGATGTGTGCTTTTTATTTTCTCCCTAGAATTCATTTGAATTTTAAAACTTTTCTGTCTTCTGACTACAGGGTGTGTTTAATGCATGAGTGATACATTCCTTTCTGCTGTTGATTCTTTTTCTCTTTTGAAGGAAATATTCACCTCTGTATTCACATTATGGCTGTTTCCTGCCCTGCTGGCAATGAAGGACCAATTACCTCTAACTTTCCAGCATGCGTATGCCTTACTGTATGCTGGGAATGCTTTTCCAAATGCCAACAGAAGAAGCTGAGTTCTGAGTAGAGAGCTGTGCAGCCCGAAGGATATTGACAGACCAAAGGATGTGGCAGGTTTGCTAATGAGAAATGATGATAACATCGGCTGTTTTCAGTAATTAGCTAGAAAACGATTCATTGTACTTGATAATCAAATATTCATTATTGTTATGGTATGAAGTATATCAAATTAATCTATAGACTCAAAATATTATCAGTCAAAATCTCAAGAGTATCTTCCTTTCTTTCCTTTTTTTTTTTAAAAAAAGAAAATGTTAAACTTATTCTAAGATTCTTCTGGAAATACACAGAACATAGAATAACCAAAACAATTTAGAATAGAGAGAATATAGAGGATATAGAGAATAAAGCCAGGGAAGTCATTCTATCTGATTCTAGGCCTTAACATAGAGTTCATCAATAGCAGTTAGCACAGAGCTAATAGGCGATGAATAAAGGATCAGACACAGACTTACAAGTAAACAAAAAGCTATCATAATAACTCAGAAGGAACAGACAGATTTTAAGTGTAATGGTAATTGTATAGTAACATGCAAAAAAAGAAGTAAAATCCAAGCAATCTCAGTCTTTACAAACTATGATTCATTAAAAACTAGCCCCAAATATATCACACACAGAAATACAAGACCAGGGGGCCAGCAAGATGGTGCTACTGGTAACAGCATTTGCCACCATGTCTGATGGTCTTAGATGGACCTCGGAGACCCACATGAGGGGAGGAGGTGATTCCCCCTCTGCTATGACCTCTGACTTCTACAAGTGCGATGCATTAAAAAAAAACTCGTAAGAATGTGATTCAAAATATCAAACCCAAAATGAATCAAAGGAGAAAAATCTTTCTTTGTGTCCTTGGATTAGGCTGTAGCTTCGTAGATACCACCCTAAGTATAAATCACAAAAGAAAATACTGCTAAATTGTAGTTCCTAACATTAGCCACTTCTTCTGCTTTCTAGGAACTGCTATGCTCTCAAGTGACAAGCTACAGATCAGGAATAAAAATTTCCAAAACACAGACTATATGAAAGGTTTTTATCTACATTATGCACACATTCAAAAAGCCCATAAAGCTCAGCGGTAAGAGGTGAGTGGGGCGGCTCACGTCTGTATTCCTAGCCCTTGAGAGCCAAAAGCAGATGGATAGAATTCCAGGCTAGCTAGGCCTGCAAAGTGGGATGAAAACCTGTCACACAAACCTTAGTGAAACAAAAGCAAGGACCAAAGAATGTAACATAAAATGATCAGAAATTTAGATGTATATTTCACCAAGGAAATTATACTGACTATAAGTCATCGCACTAAAGAATGGGAAAAATACCCACAACTTTAGTTACCAGGGAAACACAAATTACCACCTGAGAGATAATATCGCACAGCAACTAGAATGGCCAGAATGAAAACTAGAGCATCGTCACTGTTATTGAGGATGCAGCGTCACTGGAACTGCTATGCGCGGAGGAGAGAAATGGAAGACGGTACAGTCACTGTAAAATTAGGCGGCAATTTTCTGTATAGTTACACGTGCACTCACTGGTTTGTTTGTGGTAGTCCTTTTGAGGTGGGATCGATCACCCTTTCAAGATTGATTCAAATGCCAACGTGAATGATGCCATATTGGCATCAATAAGAGACAAAGAGTTGATTGCTCATAAAAACGAGACAGCAGGAAGGAAAGCAACCATCCAGCTAATCTAAAGTGTCTCAGAGTTTTGTCTGTTAGTGTGGGTGGTTATAGGATTAGAGCACAGTGAACATTATGGCATGGTTTGAACTGTAGGTACATAAAGGAGAGAAACATATGAGCCTTCTTATTGTTCACCCCCACACAAGAAAGGACAGCAGAGGACAGAGTGGGCATGAAAGGTAGCTGAGGTCAACATCAAAAGTGTTGTCATCCTGAAGGATGAATCAGAGCTTCACAGGTTCAAGACCACCCTAGGTAAGCCAGTGAAACCCCATGTCAAAAGAATACTTTATCATATAAACCTTATGTCCCAGAAGCTCCATCCAGAATAGTTTCTTTTTTTTTTTTTTTTTGCAAGGTATTTTCTATATTTATAAGGAAACTTAATAATATTTTATTAATGGAAACATTAATTATATAGCTAAACATTCAATTTATATTTAAACTAAATTTAAATATATATATCTTCAATTTATAGGGATGATATAAAACAAAAATTTGCTTCCCAATCGCCAAAGAAAACCTTTGATTTATGTTGT
>PVIU01013759.1:0-54627 GCA_004026605.1 Ondatra zibethicus | reverse complement strand
CCATCACAGTTTGCTTTGTCCTGTTGGCTCATTTGTGTGCTGAGTCACTTAAAAACCCTAAACTATATGTCCTGTCCTGTGTCGTGTGGGTGCTGAAATCTCTAGCATGTCTGGTTACTACCCAGCTAGTGACTGAACAAAGGCTTCCTTCAACACCCAGGGCCAGCAAGTCTCTTGGGCTGCTGCGGCTCTGTGCATGTAGTGGGCAGAAGCATCCACTTGCAGCCAGGCAGCATGAGTGCACTGTTTCTTTACAGGGGGCACTGAAGTCATGTGGAGGTGAGAGCTCAGGGACTTCTGGAGTCTTGCCTGGACCCAAACAAATTGTTAAACATCAAATTGGCCTTCAAGATTTCCAAAAACATGTCAGAGATTTTCATGGACCCCACCCTTCCAGACATCTCAATTCTCTGCTTTTCATTTTGAATTTTTTGCTTAGTCTAATTTTTGAACCAATTATTATTTCCTCAGACAGTCAGTTGCCTTTAATTGTTTCTGATAACCACATTCTCAGGAAAATACCCTTAAAAATACCCAGGGTGATCTATGAGGAAGGTCTAATACAACAGCAGCATTACAGCTAGACAGTCAGGTGATGACAGTTCTCTACAATAATGTTTTGAAAGACTTCCGACTCTCCTTTCAGTGGATGCCACACTGCAAGTGTTCACTCTACATGTACTGTGCATGTGAGCTCTTGTTTGTTTTTTGTTTTGGTTTTGGGTCTCACTAAATATCCCTGTCTCATCTGGAACTAGCTATGTAGACCAGGCTGGCCTTAAACTTACAGAGATCCTCCTACCTCTGCCCCTCGAGTACTGGGATTAAAGCAGTGAATCTTGACCCCTGCCTGAGCTCGTAGCTGTTCTCCAATATGACAGAGATAGACAGGGTAGCTAAAATTCCACAGATCTCACTGTTCTTGCCAGGACTTGACTGCTTTTCTTAGACGACACTCCCTGTATTGTAATGAATCTTTGTAAAATCGTTAAAGTGTTGACTCTGAATTTTTTGCTAGTCTTTTGGCTGGTTTTATGCAGAAAAGAATTTCAGAGTCCCTTACTTCTGACATTTTTTTAACTTCCTGTATTTATTGGGTGTGTGTGTGTATGTATGTATATGTGTACACATGTATGTGTGTGTAGGTTCATGCAGGGGCACAAGTGTGCCTGAGTGTACACGCACATGGCTGTGAAAGCTAGAGAAGGATCAGGTGGCTTCTCAGGAACCATCCACCTTGCTTTCTGAGACAGGTTCTCTCACTGTCTTGTGGCTCGCTCACTATGCTAGGTTGCCCGCCAGCAAGTCCCAGGGGTCTGCCAGTCTTTGCCTTCACAGCCCTGGGAAAATAAGCATGTGCCACCATACTATCATGTGTGACATTTTTATGACTGAACTCAGGTCCCCATGCCAAAGCAGAACTACTATACTCACTGACCTGCCTCTCCAACCTTCCCCACTGTGGTTTTAATTTGTATTAGTCCAATGATTGGTGATACTGATTAACTTTTCATGTGCTTACTTTTTATTTGTATATTTTTTTTACTCAAATCTTTTGCCTATTTAAAAATCCACTTATTTATTTACTAGTGATTTACAGTTTATCTCATACCCTTAATTTAAATTCTTCATAAGATACACACACATTTTCCCCAGTCTCTTGCTTATCCCTTAATTTGATTTATGTCTTTAAAAATAATTATGGATTTTTTATATATAAAAGTTCAAGTTTTCAAATATATAACTCAGTGACTTTACATTTTTCTTCAAACTTACCCAAATAATTATTAACTTATTTTCCACCTTTATATCTTAACCTTTACAGGATACTTGCTAAGTGGAATTGGGTAATACATAATTACTCAGACCCAGCTTCTTTCACCAAGCATGCTCTAAGGTCTATTTATGTCACAGTCTGTGACAGGACATTTGCTCCCTTCTCTTGCTGAGTGACAGCCCACGGCGTAGGCACACACAGTGTCATTTAAAAGCAAACATTTTAGATCTTTCCCAAGGGGGATGAAAGCCCATGTTCAGCCATGTTCTTACACTCAGGTTCATGGTTTTTATCCACAACACCCTAACACCGCAAACAGCACACATACCCATCAACTAGTTCAAATATAAATATTTGTATGATGTATAAGTATGTTCAAAGACTAGTCAGGAATAGGGAAACCTTAATACCTTGATACATATGCATTATACACAGAAAAAATCTCAAATGTTAGTTAAATAAAAGAATTCACAGAAAATGTTACAATCTATACTTCCAATTATAAATAAATCTAGCAAATATAAAGTTAAGATTATAGAGAACAGACAGAGACTGCCAAACATAGCAAGTGGAAAAGAATAAACTCAACTACCAGGTTGATAGACATTTACATCACTGTCCTGGTGATGGAAGTGTGACTATTTGAATCAAACTTTTAAAAAACTGTATGAAATTTAAACCTCAATAAAGCTGAGCTTTCAAAATACTAGTGTGTGAAGCAGGTATGTGATTCCTGCTGCAGTTCCCAGCTACCTGGAAGGCTAAGTGTGGTGGATCACTGGGGCTATGTGTTCAACGCCCAGCTGGACAACAGAGAGACCCCCACCTCAAAGGGTAACTAACAGATAAAAAAAAAGATTCAAATGAGGGGAGGAAATGGCTCACTGGATAAAGCACGTGCTGTGCTAAATATGAGGACCCAGACTTGGGTCCTCAGAGCCCATGTAAACGCCAAGTGAGCATGGTGCCTGCCTGCCTGCCTGCCTGCCTGCAAGTCCAGTGCTCAGAAGGCTGAGAATTATCATGAGCAAAGGCAATTGAGGAGGAAAGCATTTGTTTTAGCCTTACAGGTTGCAGCCTATCATTGATGGATGTCAGGGAAAGAGCTCAAACAGGATCTTGAAGCAAACAAAGAGGCATGCTGTTTGCTGGCTCCCTCCCAGGCTGGTGCTTAGCTAGTTTTCCTGCATAGCCCAGTACCATCTGCCCACATAACTATTAAGAAAATGCCCCAGACACTCTCACAGGCCATCCCCAAAGCAAGTTAGATAGATAGACTAGTAGCATATTCAAGCTCTGGGTTCAACTGAGAGACCCTGCCACAACTAATAAGGTGGAAATCAATGGAGGAAGATTGCCATCAGTCTCAGGCCTCCACAGATGAGTGCACATAATTGCACACACACAAGCATCCACACACATGCAAATGTGCATACACATACAAACATACAAACTTAATGAGTTCAGTGTGGCTTGGTCAGTAAAGGGCTTGCCCAGTAGCATGTCTCTAATATTAGCTCTTGGGAGGCAGAAACAGGAGGGTCATAGGTTTAAGGTCATCTTCAGCTAAATAAAAAGTTCAAGGCTAGTCTGTGCTACATGAGACCCAGTCTCAAAAACACACCAAAGAAAGAAATAAAAAGAATACACACAGGAAGAAGAGAAGAAATAAATAAGTACATGTCCATTTTCCTCTAGTTCTGACAAAGACTATAACTTCTGCCAGGTTTTGTCTGTTCTAGTACTTAGAAACATTTCTATGTCTAATGAAAGTCTAGAAATTTAGTTATGAATGATCAGATGATCGGGCCTTTATTTCATTTTTTAAAGATGGAAGTTAAGTAAAAGTTTCATAGAACAATGTGATAAAAAGTATAAGAATTACAACTTCCAGATGGACTAATAAGTTCCTGTGGAGAAAGCCCATGATGCTCAGAGACACAGAAAAAGAGAGCGACTGTGCACAGACAAACAGAGAGCACAGTAGACAGATCGTAAACCATCTCTTGAGTTTTTAAGAAAGGAAGGGAATTAGCTCTCATGATGTCATGTCATTTATGCAACTAGCACTCCATGCACATGGCATACGTGTTTTCTGGAGCCACATGAATAAAGAACGACATCATCGAACTCTCTGCTCTAACGTAACGCTCACGTGAGCCCATTTCCATCAGTCCTAGGGGGTTAACAGTAGATCCTCTTTTCTCAACTTCTGAAAATTGCTGTGGATGGATTTCTCAGGACTATGGGACAGTGGGAAAGGGGAGAAACGGGAGTCTCCTCTGTGTACAGCTGAGTAAAGCAACTGACCCGATGCTGCATCTTCCACCTCCGCCTTTGCCTCGGGCTTCCAGGGCCACATTCTATACTGTGTGAAACTGTCCATCTCATGTGCTGAACTTTAAGTAGATCTCTTTGAAATCCTACTTCAAACACATTAAAGGATGTATAGAAGGAAAACTAACCAGAAACTACTATTCTTAACCAAAATAATGAATAAATAGTCTGACAGTATCAAATATATAAGGCCTGTTAAGGTAACCCTGAGGATTATAGTCTGACAGTATCAAATATATAAGAACTGTTAAGGTAACCCTGAGGATTCCACTTTTGCAGTACACTTTCCAAACTGTCTTCTGATTGCCCAGAGATATTCGCTTATTTTCTCCCTCTATCAGGAGCATTGTACTGTGAGGCCCAAAAACTATCCACAAAACTAGAAAAAAAAACCCACTCAAGCCAACACCCTGGAACCTGATGTCACAGCATGTTTGTTTGAGTACCATTGAGAGCCTGAGGTCATTAACCTCCTGTTTTCTCACCGCAGACCACTTATGGTTTTCATACCATCTAAACTAAGTGCTCATCAAATGAAAGGAACAGCCAATTTTTTCTTTAGGGTATTGGTGGTTTATTTTATAACAAATAATATAGAATTCCAAGGAAATCATAAACTTCTATCGTAATTAATTAATTTTGAATGTTGACTATTCTCTTTACCACACAGAAAGAAATACATTCATGTAGTATTATAGACTAGAAAATAAGGGTGAGTTGTTGGGAGTTAACATAAGGAGCTAGAAGATAATGACTACACTTAATCCCTTGAGGAAGCAAGAATGGCCCTAGGAGTTAAAAGAGGGGATTTCTTCCTCACTGCTGTTAGCCAGGCGAGACCTAGACATGGAGACTTGGTCCTCCACAGCTGTAATGCTCTGGCAACCAAAAGTATATTCTGTCTCACTCCCCCGATCAGACTGGAAATAACAATTGCTCACTGTAAAACAGGCAATCTGCAATGGAGATAAGCAAAGGTCATCGGTACGATTCACAGCCAGTAAACTTTCCCGGGCAGCCACAGTTATTTCTTAATCTGGATGTCCACGGGCAAATTTCATTTTCCTTATGCATTATTTGGAAAATCAAACTATGTCTGTAGAAAATACAAGTAACTGTTAAAAAGAAGGACAGGATGTAGAGAGAGGGCTCAGTAGTTAAAAGTGCTTGCTGCTTGACCCAAATTCAGTTCCCAGCACCTACACAGTGCAAGTCACAGGTACCCATAATTTCAGCCTCAGGGGATCCAAAGCCCTCTTCTGGCCTCTGTAGGCACAAAGATACATGTGCTGTAAACATGTACACATACATAAAAATAAGTATTTTTAAGGGAAGGATGTTTTCCCATGCACTCAGCTATAGTTTAGTGGCAGGCCAGGGTCTCTTTTTAATAGCAACAGTGCATTTTTAACCAAGTGAAGCTACTGTTTGCACAGAAAGCTTTCGGCAAGTCCATGAGCTAGAACTGGTCAAACAAACTCTCAAGACAAAGACCCTGCAGATGGTTATGAACACGTGGTCTGTGTCCCATGTGATCTTGGACTACTTGATCTTTACCAGGCTGGCTTCACTTTCTCCAGCTCTTGCCATTCAAACGGTAATATGCTCATAGCAGAGACCACCACAGAAACTACTCATGAACATTTGCTTCCTGTTGTCAGAACACAAGTACAATTTTAATACAAGGCTGGAAGAAATATCTATATAAAATAAGTCAAGAAAAAAGTTTACTATTTTCTGAGAAACAAAATTAATGTTTTGTTATGATTTCCTTATGCTTGGGAAGAAAGGGCAGCTATACAACTTAAAATTAAGCTATGCTATGAAGAGGCATTTGATTTGCTCCTTAATAAGACACTTTGGGTATTTTCCAGGCATTCTAGAATAACGGCTCATCTTCAAGAAAAAGATTTGTCTAGCACTGTCCCTTTGGGAATTTGCCATTAGTAGTGCTAATTGTACAAATCAATACAATTCACTGTTAAATTTCTATATACACCTGTACCATGCACTCATCATGGCCATCTACCCTACTCACCCTGTCTTGACTGTGTTTTATTTTTACTGTAAAACACTCAATGGTATTCACACTTCTAATTCTTCAGCTTGCAAATAATGTTCATGTGCATTTTATTGTACAGGTTCCACCCAAATCTGCAGCCTCTGAACAAAAGACTCAATATGGACCAGATCATAGTCTTGGCCATGGTAAAGTTAGCGAAGAGGGGGGAGGCGGTTGGGGAGGAAAGAAACATAAGTGCCACTTACTTTTCAAAGAAGTATCTGATGATCATCAAGAGAAGGGCATATGGAATTGTCATGTACAAATGGGAAGCTTTAACAAAGACGAGCCCATCATGATCTTCAAGATCTGACCACTTTATTGTCGGAGGAAGCCAGAATTTCTCCAGCCAGAACCAGTCTCTAAACGTCTGAAACATTCTAGACAAATGAAGAAAAGAACGCGTTAGACTTGTCAAATCAGCACTTAGAATTGTGATAATGTTGAGTGCTGTCCTTGAAAACACCTAAAGCGGGTTCCAAAAATAACAAAGGGATTATACTAACTCCCATGGTCCTTTGCTGCATCTAACAAGAAAATCTCATCCCGTGCTCCCAGAAGTACTTGGACTAATGAGTGGAAGACTGAAGCTTAACACACTCTCCTTCATAGTTGAGGAAGCATACATGCGGGCATTGCAGAAATTTATTTTCCTCTTATATCACTCATTATATAGAAATGATTCAATAGGCTCTACAACTTCAAAGTATCAAAAGTCAATGCCCTGAAAGCTTCAATGTGTATATAAAATTTGACTAGCACCCTAAAACATTCCCTGGGAAACAAGGGACAGGAGTTCAAAGGAGGTTGCGGCTGCAATCCTTCTATTTTTATTTTGATTTTGATGGTAGTAGGGATTGAACTGAGGACTTTATTCATGTTCGGCAAAGACTGTACAGTGAGATTCATCCTCAAACTTCAGTCATGTTAGGCAAGGATTCTACAGTGAGAGTCCTCCTTAGCTCCCTCTTCGCTGTGAAGCTAGTTCTGACTAAGTTGTGTAGACCAGCCTTGTTCTCATTTTGTTGCTCAAGCAGGCCTTGAACCTGTGATCCTCCTGCTTCAGCTTCCTAACAGCTAAGATTACGAATCCTTGCCATCAGGCACGGCTCTGTGTTAATAATTATAACTATGGAAACTTGGTCATGGCTCCACGTTAATAATTATATCTATGGAAACTCCATTATCTGTGAAGCACTGCACTAGGTGCTGGGTGCACAGCAGTTAATAGATAAGACTCGATCTTAAGAACCAAACAGCATTGTAGGTAAGACAAGTCTGACTAAAACAAGTAACTTTCACACATATTTTTTAGGTACCCATAAAAATTGTCCAATTCCAAGGTGTTAGTTTTGTTTTATCTTACTTTCTAAATTATATTATTATACCTTAGAAGCCTGTTCTTTTTAAATGAGAGACAGAAAGGGAGTGGATCCAGAGGGGAGGGGTGGAGGAGAGTGCCTGGGAGGAGTAGAGGGAGGGGAAACCATAATGAACATATATAATTTGATTCTATTTAATTTTCAATCAAAGGAAAAGAAAAAAAGGGAAAAAATCTAACTAGAAAAGGAAGAAAAAAACTATAAGGTTCTGAGAGGCAAGGATGAACACTGGGCCCAGCAAGGGAAAGTCCTAGAAAAATGACTGAGCAGGAAGTTGAGTGAACTGGATAAGGTAGAAGAGTGGGAGAGGAAGCTGAGCAACAGCAAGCAGCACTGAAAAGCAACTTGGATTCTGTTGCTTCCCTTTACTGTTCTAACAACCAACCCAGAGACATTTATGACCACAGAGTGCAAGCAAGCATCCCTCTCCATCAGCAAGCAGGTGGCTTTGCAGCACTGAACACCTGCTAGGTGACCTCTCACCCAACTCAACTCTAAAATTACTATGGGCTCAACCCCAAATCTGCTGTCTCCCTCCCAGGTCAGATGTCAGCCTCAAGCCCCAGGTTATTTGACTTGTGCTTTTTGACAACTAGCTACACATCTAGAGGCATACAAACCCTCTTTGAATATACTTAGTTTGTGAGTGGCCCACCAGACTCAGGAAAAATGGACTTACATTGGTTTATTATCAATGATGCAGAGAAGACATGTATTGGACAAAGCATGTAGGAGGGGCACTAAGCATCTATGTTTTCCATGTTAAGATACCTGAAGCCCTTGGAAACCTGCCCTGAGTTCTTACTGAGACTTTACTGTGTAAGCATGATGAAGCCATTTGGCCACTGGAGGAGCATTCAACCCTAAGCCCCTTGGCCCTTCCCAGAAGTTGAAGGTATGACTGATGACACAAACCCTTGAATCCTGCCTTGGTCTTTCTTGGGCCCTGCCTAGTGCATCAACTATCCATCAATTCATTAGCATATTGCCATTTTAGAGATTTCAACAATTTCCTGTTTGCCAAGAAATGTGTACTTCATGACATCACCATCGTGTTTTAACCTCACCATTGAAGCTACAGCCATTTTGATCCTAGCATTTTGAAACTGAGAGTATTTTTATTTTTTTCTATAAATATTTAGCCAGGAACACAGGTCACACTGTCCTTAGATTTCACAACCTTAAGCCTAGTGTTGAGAGGGACACCAACCCAATCAAAATCACACCTGCATAGCCACGCCCTTGGAGAAAAGTGAGTTTGTTTATGGATTATCATTCTACTATACTTTCTAACTGGAGCTGCCAAATCATGAAAATATAGTTGAATATTTCCACAATACCTGTACATTTTTTGTTGGGGTTGGGGGCTTAAAAGAAGGAAGGGATGAGGGAGTGATGTTTGACTTCAAGGAGATTACAACCCAGTCAGAGTTGATGTGGTATGAACCAGGGAAGGGTGGTGACAATTGATAAAACAGCTGGGGGTGGGCAGTGGTGACTGAATGTCAACAACCTATTTGGTAAAGTAACTAAAGAGTCAAGCTTAGTTATAAAGGCAAACATATCTTTTAAGAAGTTTGCATTGGCACCTTTATGGCATTATTAGCTGTGATAATAATAAAAATACCAGGGCTGGGAGCAAATAGCAATGCTGTAAGTTAGGTTTTTTTTTTGAATATTGTTTAATAATCACTACATAAAATAAGTTGCTCACTCCTATAACAAAACTCAAAGCAACACAGATTTTTCTATTTGGGGAGAAGCAGCTTATAAATTACACAGGAGTAAATCCTTGCAAAGACTTCAGGGCTATTGAAAACAATAGTAACTCTAATGCTTAGTAATGCAAAATAAAGACAGCCAATGAAAGAGACAATGTAACAGAAGTCAGAAAGGATACAGAAGACAGACCCTGAAAAATGCAACTCAAACTTAGAAATGAAGCTAAGTCAATTCATACTATGCACTCTTTCCTCGGGTGTTGCCTACCAAACATCAGTGACTGCAGAATCAGGGGTCTTAGAGCCCTTTGTTCATATCAAAGACAAGAAGAACTCAAAATGATCTAAATGTAGGAGCCAGAGTTATACATCTCTTAGAATAAAATATTGGCATGAATCTTGGTAACCTTGTCTCAGGCCAGGCCTTTGGAGATGGTACCCAAAGCATAAGCAACAAGAAAAAAGGTAGATTAAAACAGATCACAATTAAAGTCTTCTGTGCATCAATAGATAGCACCAAGAACACGAGTAAAGAACCTACAGAACAGGGGAGAGTGTCTGAAAAAAATGTGTCTAATGGGGTGTCTTAGTCAAGGTTTCTATTGCTACGACAAAACACCATGACTAAAGAGCAAGTTGGGGAGGAAAGGGTTTATCTGGCTAACACTTCACCATTGTTGTTCATCCCTGAAGGAGATCAGGACAGGAACTCAAACAGGGCAGGATTCTGGAGGCAGAAGCTGATGCAGAGGTCATGGCAGAATGCTGCTTACTGGCTTGCTACCTCTGGCTTATTCACCCTAACTTCTTATATAACCCAGGGCCAGTAGTCCAGGGATGAGACCACCCACCATGGGCTGGACCCACCCCCACTGATCACTAATTGAGAAAATGCCTTACAGCTGAATCTCATAGAGGCATTCCTCAACTGAAGCTCTTTCCTCTGATGACTCTAGCTTGTGTCAAGTTGACACACAAAACCACCCAGTACAAAGGGATTAACATTTTGAATATACAAAAATCCCTTACAACCCACTAATAATAAGACAAATAGCCCATCTTGTAAAGTATCTGAATAAACATTTTACCTGAGACATGCACGTGACCAATAAGCACAAGAAGGGATGCTTGACGTTATTGGCCATAAAAGAAAAACAAACTCAAACAGTCACTTCACAGCACTGGATGTGATAATAAAGCCTGAAAAACACTGATAGGCCATAGAGAGATTGGAGCCCCCAGCACTGCTCCTGTGTGTGCTCCAAGAGGGTGCTGATGGTGAAGACAGTCTTTAGAACGTCAGAGAGTGCATGTGACCTGCAGGTGACTGTGATCCCAGATAGCAGGAAATTGAAAGGATTCAAGTTACAATGTGAACAACTCTTGAAGACTTAGGCAAAAGGCCAGACACAAATGAGGGGATTGGAAGTGATTTCTAAGGAAGGAGTTATGACAATTCTTTGAGAGTAATGAAATACTCAAAACCTATGTTACTACACAGCAGAGAATACACGAAAAAGCATTTAAGTGCACACTTTAGATTAATTGTGTAATGTGTGAAATTTATATAAAAAACCAAACCAAACAAAAAAAGAGTAAAATGCTTCAGACAGGAAGATTTCGAGTTCAAGGCCAACCTAAACTGTATAGCCAGAGCCTGCCATGAAATATTAAACAAAAACAAACTCTCCTGAGGAAGTGTGTCCCTCCAATGACAGACCCTAAGTATGAAACTGCCCACCAGATCTCCACATGCCAACACGTAGCTCCAGGCAGAGGCCTACATAATCCATTTTCTTTCCAGCCAACTTTCCCACCATGCTTTTGTTTTCTCTCAAGATGCGTGTGCGTGTGTGTGGTGGGGGAGAGGGAAGAGTCTACTCTGATCCTCCAAGTCACTGAACCATTTCAGGCTTTTAGCTGGGAAGATATCATATTCTCCTGGCTCCTTGGTAAGGCTCTTAAGGGAACAACCTGCACTAGCTGTAAACACAACTCTGGCAGCCTTCAGAGTAACAGAGTCACCTCTCTCTGACCCTAGTGTACTTGGCAGTTCACTTTGAGGGTAAGATGGTATTCATCCCCCACAGAAAACATGAAAACTCACTACCATATCTGCCAGCAATACTGTCAAAATGGGAGCCGGTGGGGAGACCTCTATTCATTAGCATGAGGATGTAAGCGGGCATCCTCCATCTGAGGCTTTCCTTGGTATGTCCAGGCCTGCAGCAGCCAGTGCTATCCTTAACTGCTATCCTGCATAAGCTACTGCAGCCCCGAAAATGCAGTTGCTATTTCTCAGTCCCATGGCCTGCCTCATTTCCTGGTTCGACTGTCATCCAAATCTGGCTCCTTCAGGAATGTGAGTCATCTCCAATAATGCCTTTGTGTAAGACACCAACAAACAGTTAAATCCTCCCATCTATGGCCAAGATCCCAGAGCCAGCTGGCAGCATCTCCCACACCCTCCTTTAGTAGAGCTGGAAGCTCCAATCTCGCTGTGAGTCTTAAATTTGGTGTCTGCAGTAGAGATTTCCTCAACACACTACATGGAGAAGCAAGAACCCCCTGCATAACTGAGGGGGACAGGCCAGCTAGCGTTTGCCCAGTTTATGGTCCCATCACACTGACAGGAGGACCCTGAAAGCCCTTACCCCTGTTTCTTCTTCCACTTTGCTCCTGCTTTGTCTGTCCCTAATCTGATAGTGGTTATCATGACCACTATGTAAAGTCTGAGTCTCTTGTTTCTGTATTTTGTTCAGTGTAAGAGGTTGCTGGATCCTGACATGGCATTTTATAAAGATCCTTGATAACAACTTGACATATTGCCTACACAAGGAGAAGAAAGAAAACTTTGCACTGGATAACTGCTACAATAGTTCACCAATTGATACCTGAGTGGAAAGGACAGCAGCAAACTATTGAAGTGGCAAGCCATCTGTGTTTAAACCTTCCTATGCTACTGCTCTAAAAAGAAATGCAGGGCTGGCAAGGTGGCTCAGCCGTAAAGGCTCCTGCCACACAAGCATGGTACCCTGAGTTAAATCCCTGAAACCTGTATAAAAATGGAGAGAGGAGCCAGGACCTCTGTGGGTCTGGGCATGAGTCTGGAACTTCTGAGGGAGTAGGCCTGAGCCAGGTCCACTGCTGGTCTGGGCACACCAGAGTATGGGACCCTCCGAGAAAGAAGATCAGAGCTACAGACCTTTGCAGGACCAACCCCAAGCCAGGGAACTCTGCAGGAGCAGATCCAGATCAGGGACATTTACATAAACAGGTCTGAGCCAGCAACCTAGACCAGAACAGGCCAAGACAGCAAACTCCGCAGAAGCGGAGAAACCCCAGAAGCGCATGAGCGACCTCCAGGAACATGGAATGACCAATGGGGTTAACTATAACCGTGGCACTGACTGAACCATGAGGAACAACCATCTGAGCCTTGGATCCACTGTCACTGAGAAGATTAATCACCAGAGTCAAAGACAGCCCCAACCACACCAATTAGAGAAAAAGATGAATAGACAAAGTAAGAACACATGCAAACCACAAAGAACAACATGACACCAGTAAAATCTAGAGACCCTACAACAGCAAAACTTGAACAACCAAAGTTAGATGAAGCAGAAGAAAATGACCTAAAAAGTAACTTCAGAAGAATGTTTGAAACTCTTAAAGAGGAAATAATAAGTTCCCTCAAAGAAATGAAGGAAAAGACAAACAAAAAATTGGAAGACATAAGCAAATCCCTTAAAAAAAAAAAAGAAAAAGCAATCAAACATATGAAAGATACTATTCAAGACTTGAAAACTGAAATAGAGACAATAAAGAAAACACAAGACAAGGGAATTATAGAAACAGAAAGCATGAGAAAACAATCAGAAACCACAAATACAAACATAAACAGCAGAATACAAGAGATGAAAAGAGAGAATCTCAAGCACCGAAGATACAATAGAGGAAATAGACTCATCAGTCAAAGAAAACATTAAATCTAACAAAAGGTTAACACAAAATATCCAGGAAATATGGGATACCATGAAAAGACCAAACCTAAGAATAATAGGTATAGAAGAAAGAGAAGTAGTTCAACTCAAAAGCACAGAAAATATATTTAACAAAATCATAGAAGAAAATTTTCCCAACCTAAAAAATGATATGCCTATGAAGACACAAGAAACATACAGAATGCCAAATAGACTGTATAAAAAAAGTCCCTTCGCCACATAATAATCAAAACACTAAACATACAGAATAAAGAAAGAATATTAAGAGCTGCAAAGGAAAAAAGCCAAGTAACATATAAAGTAATATCAAAAAATTATACCTGACTTCTCATTGGAGACAATAAAAGCCAGAAGATCGTGGTCAAGCATTATGCAGACATTAAGAGACCACAGATGCCAGCCCAGACTACTATACCCAGCAAAACTTTCAATCACCATAGAAGGACAAAACAAGATATTCCATGACAAAACCAGATTTAACCAATACCTAGCCACAAACCCAGCCCTACACAAATTACTAAAAGGAAAATTCCAACCTGAGGAAGTTGATTATATCAACAAAAACACAGACAATTGATGATCTCACAACAGCAAATCCCAAAGGGGGGGGGGGACAAATTAACATTACCAACAATGCAAACTAAATTAACAGGAGATAGCAATCACTGGTCATTAATATACCTTAACATAAATGGACTCAACTCACCTATAAAAAGACACAGGCTAACAGATTGGATACAAAAACAGAATTCTTTCTTCTTCTGCATACAAGACACACAGCTCAACCTCAAAGACAGGTATGAGCTTAGAGTGAAGGGTTGGGAGATTTTTTTTCAATCAAATGGACCTAAGAAACAAGCTGGTGTAGCTATCCTAATATCTAACAAAATAGACTTCAAACTAAAATCAATCAAAAGTGACAAAGAAGAACATCTCATACTAGTCACAGGAAAAATTCATCAAGAGAAACTCTCAATACTGAACATCTATGCCCCCAATACAAAGGCATCCCCATATATAAAAGAAACACTTCTAAAGCTTAAATCATACATTAAACACCACACACTAATAGTGGGAGACTTCAACACTCCACTTTCACCACTGGACAGGTCAGTCAGACAAAAAAAATTAACAGAGAAATAAGGGAACTAACAGATGTTATGACTCAAATGAACAACTTTCTGGATAAATATCACTTACCAAAATTAAATCAAGACAAGATAAGCAAATTAAACAGACCTATAACTGCTGAAGAAATAGAAACAGTCATCAAAAGTATCCCAACCAAAAAAAAAAAAAAATCCAGAACCAGATGGTTTCAGCTCAGAATTCTACAAGATTTTCAAAGAAGATCTAATACCAATACTCCTCAATTTGTTCCACACAATAGAATCAGAAGGAACATTGACAAACTCTTTTTATGAGGCTACAATTACCCTGATGCCCAAACCACATAAAGACATTACTAAGAAAGAGAATTACAGACCGGTCTAACTCATGAACATTGATGCAAAAATACTAAAAAAAATACTGGCAAATCAAATCCAAAAATACATCAGAATCATCATCCACCATGATCAAGTCAGCTTCATCCCAGAGATACAGGAATGGTTCAACATACGAAAATCTGTCAATGAAATCCACCATATGAACAAACTGAAAAAGAAACCCCACATGATCATCATCTCATTAGATGCTGAAAAAGCCTTCAACAAAATACAACATCTCTTCATGATAAAGGTCTTGGAGAGAGCAGGGATACAAGGAACATACCTAAACATAATAAAGGCAATATACAGCAAGCCAATAGCCAACACCAAACTAAATGGAGAGAAACTCACAGTGATCCCACTGAAATCAGGAACAAGACAAGGTTGTCCACTCTCTCCATATCTATTCAATATATTTCTTGAGGTTCTAAATAGATCAATAAGACAACAAAAGGAGATCAAGGGGATACAAATTGGAAAAGAAGTCGTCAAACTCTCAGTATTTGCTGATGATATGATAGTTTATGTAAGTGACCCCAAAAATTCTACCAAGGAACTTCTAAAATTTATAAACACCTTCAGTAACATAGCAGCATACAAGACTAATTAAAAAATCACTAGCCCTCTTTTACACAGATAATAAATGGGCTGAGAAAGAAATCAGAGAAACATCACCCTTCACAATAGCCATAAGTAGCATAAAATAACTTGGAGTAACTCTAACAAAACAAATGGAAGACCTGTATTGTAACATTAGGGCTGGCTGGTTTCTGTCCTCCAACCAGGTCCCACAGTCATTAGGCCCCAGAGAAAATAACACAGAGTCTGCATTAGGTTATAAACTGATTGACCCATTAGCTCAGGCTTCATATTAGCTCTTATAAATTATATTAACCCATTATCCCTATCTATGTTAGCCACATGGCTCAGTACCTTTTTCAGTGGGACAGGTCACATCCTGCTTCTTCAGTGGTCTGTGCAGGAATGCCCAGGGAGCTTCCTACTTCCCAGAATTCTCCTGTTCTCATTGCCCCACCTCTACTTCCTGTCTGGTTTTCCTACCTATACTTCCTACCTGGCCAATCAGCATTTATTTAAATCATGATTGACAGAATACAGACAATTCTCCCGCACCACTCCCCCCCCTTTTTTTTAAACAAAGGAAAATATCCATAGTACATTTTTTTGGAATGTGGGCGTAGTATTCCAGGCTACTTCCAGCATGGCATACACACAACACAGCATACACACACACAGCATGGCATACACACAACATGACATATACACCAAACACACAATACCAACAAAAAACACAAGTATAACTTCTTTAGCTTATAGCTATTGGAAAACATAGGAGAAAATAAAAAACAGGAGGAGAGGAGACCTCCCATACTTCCTATAGAGAAGCAAATAATTTACACGAAGGGAAAAACAATTTAAAGCAATTTTCTTAGAACACATTGGCAATTACACTCATTTAAAGCTTGAAGGAAGTTCATTACAATTCAAAGCCAAATTGCAGAATATATATGACAAAAATGTGGTATCACCTAAAGATGTCCTTGATGGGTATTGGGATGTCCCCAATTAGGCATTCATCTCATCTTAGTCCCAAACTTCCATTCCCGGCCCAGATTACCTGGGCATGTAGCTGCAGGTAGGGTGATAAATTGAAGTTGTTCCCATAAATTCCAAAACTTAATGTCCCATGAGCCAGTTACCACTTTCTGTCAGGGACATTCTATGAATCATTATTTTTCATGTGATTTTTTTTCCCAGAAAAACTGTCATTTAGTACCTGGAGTCTGTGTGGAGTCAAGTTCTTTCCAGGAGAGAGTGATTCTCTAGAGCTCTTCTCTTCAAGCTGTGTCAAATGACCTCATAAAATACCTGGCAATGACTCTGCTTCTTAGAAAGGCTCTGGGCAGAATTCCCATCTGCTGCTGTATGAAGAAGGACTCCACCTGGGCAAGGTTCCCTAGAGTCCTATTGCACACAATGCCGTTAGCCTATCTGGAGCCCCACTTCTCCCTGCTGAGTCTCCTGAAGCTGACTAAGATGCTTGTAGGATTTCCCTGGATGATGGGAGCTTTGTTACTTCTCTGCTCACCTTGTGCCTGCCCTGATGTGGGATTCCCCTCTGTGTGCTGTGAATACCATTGGTGAATAAAGAAACTGCCTTGGCCTATTGATAGGGCAGAACTTAGGTAGGCAGGGAAAACAACTGAATTCTGGGAGAAAGGAGGCAGAGTGGAGGAGAAACCATGTAGCCCTGGTAAGCCACAGCCTCATGCCAATACACAGATTAATAGAAATAGGTTAAATTAATATGTAAGAGCTAGCAGATAAGAAGTTAGAGTTAATAGTCCAAGCAGTGACTTAACTAATACAGTTTCTGTGTGATGATTTCGGGGCTGAGCGGTCGGGAACCAACAAGTAGCCCCTTCCTACACTGCCCTCCATACTCTGGAATCCTGTGACAGAGAGTGGATCTGGTCTCCCACCCTTGAGTGAAAGAACAGGTCTTTGTAGCTTTAGAACACATGCATTCATTCTGCCTAGAACATTCTTCCCACGTGTGTTTCTTCCACTCATCCTGTCTATCACCTCTTACGTTTCTAGAAGGCCTCCATCCAAAATGTCCAGGACTCCTCTGCCCTGCTGGCCCAAAGCTAGATAAAGGAAGGACTCCTATGAGATGCTGTGATTGTTCTCTGCTTCCCCCAACCCACAGCCCTTGTCAAATTTATAACTACCTACTTGTACACTGATTGGAGTTTGAGTCTAACTGCCTTCCCGTTTCTCTGTGCTGGGATTAAAAGGCCTGCACCACTACCACCCAGCGTAATATTAGGCCTTTTTAAAGAAAAAAATATTTAGTTGGCAAGATGGCTCAGATGATAAAAGTGCTTTCTGTGTAGGTCTAAATGATTTTCCTGAAACCCAGGGTGGCAGGAGAATCAACAGCTGAAATTCAGTTTTTGACCTCCACATGAGCGCTGTGGTGGAATGTATGTTCCCACAGAAACCCTGGCACCACACACATACACACATACACACACAGACCCTGACATCAGAAATGCACACACACACACACGTTTTTTTAAAACAAATTTGGAAATTAATTACATTTACATGTCTGTCTCGTGCCACTGTGCATGTGTGGAGCCCAGAGGATATTCTTCAATCAAGAGTCTCTCTTTCCATCGTGGGAATTCTGGGAGTCCAACTCAGGTCTTCAGGTTTATATGGTAAGTATCTTTACCCAGTGAAACAATGCAAAAATGTCTCCATTTGGAATGTTAACTCTGAGGAACAATATGTAGTCAATGTTTAAAATTACAAAATTTATCACATAAAAATGTTTATGAAATATAGAATCACAGACAAATTCAAAGTCACATCTCTGTTTCCTTATAATGACATATGATATCATTGTGGTAGATTATTTTTATACCTTTCCATATGTGTGTAAAGATAAAAATTGAACAGAAATAAGAAAAATAATTGACATCCTACAATTCTGGGTAATTTAAAAGTTTAAATTTTGTTGCTGTTGGCTTAATATTTGCATTATTTCTCATTGGTTTATTGAAGGGTTGAAATGAAAGTCTTGTTTTATTGCTTCATCTGAGGAAGCCGGCAGCTGGTCCTTTCCTAGGCATCCA
This sequence comes from Ondatra zibethicus, assembly GCA_004026605.1. Taxonomy (NCBI): domain Eukaryota; kingdom Metazoa; phylum Chordata; class Mammalia; order Rodentia; family Cricetidae; genus Ondatra; species Ondatra zibethicus. Next base: position 36,186 of record PVIU01013759.1, on the reverse strand, counting down.
GTTCCCTGATGAATGGGGCTGCTAAGAGGAGCCATCTCACATGAATATTTTTACAAGCAAATGTTTCATTTACAGAAACGAATGGTTGACTTGAATAAGCCATGTTGGTTACCTATGTAAAAATGTGTCACATCCTTTTTATACACATAGAGTTAATGACTATTGGAATCTTGTGTTCTAATGAGATCAGAACAAGAGAAAATATAAAGTGTGTTTCCTTACTAACCTGGACAACAGTCTCCCGGGATCTACCTACAAACCAATGATTGAAGTCATAACAAGGACCTGAAGTTCAAGAGACTGTTTTCCCAAACAGTCCTCCTGCAGGTCTTCCCCCTATCTGCTTGGATACTCTGGGTCATTCCTGCCCTGTCATTAACTGGCCAGATGCCAGCACAGTCCACTCAGGACTGAGGGAGACAAGTGAGCCACAGACTGAAGACAGGAATGGGAATCTGCAGAAAACAGGCATGAAGGAACCAGATGTGGGCAAAGCCAAGTTCCAGAGCACAGAAGGCTTAGGAGGATGTAAACACCACAGTTCAAAGAAAAGACGAGCAGAGTGACTCTGAGCAAGTCCCACTGGGCCAGCGGTTCTGCTTTCGGGGCAGAGCTTCATTAATAGCTCTTCTTGTCTCCTGCCTGTTGACTCAGGGAGACTAAACTGTAGATTAGTACCTGGACCGCCAGACGGTGGTGTTAAGGCATTAGCACATCCCAGTCTAAAGAACAGCATCTTGTCAGCATCTTCTTTCCCACACCTCGTCCCTCTCTAGCAGGCCCTCCCTTGCCCCGTGAGTCATATCTGCCTCCAGATCATCCTGTTATTAGGCTCTGGCACAGAGAGTGGGTCAGGCAAGAGACCAGGAACCTGCTGCCTGTGACTCACATGGGGCCAAAGGTGAGTCACCTGGCTCTGCCTCCATTCTCCAACCTGAGAGACTCCAGATCTACTTAATGTCTTGTCCTCAGAGATCCCAGTGTACGCTCGAGGGTGTTTCCCTTCTGTTGGGTGAGAAGGAACTCAGGCAGTAAGGCTACCATATAAAAGGCAAGTTGGTAACATGAAAAGTAGTAAACAAGCCAACAACAATAAAACTGTTTGACACATGACCTCAAACAACTCACTGTCTTTCTTTCATAGAACCTACAAATTAAAGAGATTTAAATTCTAAATGTGAATTCCCCCACCCCAGGGGAAATACAGTTTTAGGGCCAGGCCTGTTATTGAATAACTGAGTAAACCTGAGCAGCCCCATCTCTCTGAACTCTCATTTGTTCACCTGCTAAATGGGGTTAATTCTACTATTGCAAAGACCTAGTGCAGGATCAAAGGTGATTACCTATGCAGACAGGCCTGAACACACCAAAGTGCAGGATGAATGTTACCTATACCGGCAGCCGACTGTTCTAACCTACTGAATGTGAGAGAGAATCAGCTGTAAGTTTAGTTAAATACTAAGATTAGACACTAAGTTTAGCAAGATTCTCAAGCAGAATGATGGGACACCCCAATTCTCCATATCTCTCAGGCTGGGAATGGATGACTGATTTTACATTCTTCTTATAGTAAGGGAAGCCTACATAATGGGTACCAGCTGTGTTAAGCAAAAAATCTGGGCTCAAGTCCTGGAGAGACTGCATATCACAGTGTAATGAAGTTTCAATCCTTCTAATCAGTGGACTTATTGAGGAGGGGTGCTCAGACCTCCCCCAGCCCCTGCAGCAAACTGGAGTATACTTGTCAGGAACCAAGGCCCAATAGCATGTTAGAAACACGAACATGGAAACTTTTACCTCTTCCTAGCTCTACAACCTAACACAAACGACATTTCCTGAGTTTTGAATTACTCATCTGTAAGATGAATGCAATTGTGTCTCTTTTGTAAGATGTGGGTCAGGACTATAGACAAGGCCACCTGTCTAAATCACTTACTGTAATGCCTGTCATGTAAGCATCCTATCTCGGGGTAGCACCTGGTTGATGTACTAAGTGCCCAGTAAACTGTAGGTGTCAGTATTGTGGTCACCCCTACCCTTCCTCAACAATGGCACTGTGGCCTGTCCAATGGCACAAAGGTCAGCCATCATCTCTGGTCTGGGGAATAACCACGCCCTAGTTTAAGACAACCATATCGGGTGTTGCTGGGGGACAAATTTTGAATGACTTTCTAGTCACATGATGTCAATGACAAGAAGACATTTCATATAATGGGAATTGTCTTGGGCGGTGTCACCAAATGTATCCTTTTATAAAAGAGACAAGGACCCAGAGGCTGATGTAGGAGCACACCTTGATCAAGCAGGAATAGCAGCATGTTGTCAGACTCTTCCTGTGTAGGCAGCAGAGTCACTTTCAGGGACTGGATTACTGAGGCACTCTGATGAAATAAGGCCCAGTTTTAGTATTTTAAAATATGGGCTTATGCAATGCTTAAAGGCAGGCGTTCTTGCTGCACAGCCTGCTGTCCTGCCTGCTGTCCCTGCAGAGTGAGGGCCCCCTGGAAAGGAACAAGATGGCAGACTCTAGTTAGCTCTGACTGAGGATGATGTGGAGGATGTGGACCCAAGAGGGAAGGAAGGAAAAAAGGGGGGGACGACGACAGGGGCAGTTACATGGTTTCAACTGCTTTCTTCTTGGTCTGCTAAATCATAATAAAGTTAGAAAATGAAAAACATGATTTTCTTCTGACCCCAATCTCTGGCGTTGGGCCAAGGGACAGGGGAGGACCTGCCATTTACTTCTCCTTCTTGGCCAGGAGGCTGCTGCCTCCATCAGCAGCCCCGGCCATTAGTATTTATTTGCCGAGTGAAAACAAGAAGGCATGCTTAAAAGAGTTCCTCCCCTCCCAACCTAGTTTTAATGCAAGAATTCCCTTAAGGAAGAGAAAATGCTCAGATTTTAAGAAGGTACAGGCAAAGAGGGACAGGATATAAATGTTAGGGTGCTTAAATAGCCTGGTGTATAGTTGATGGCTCAGTACTCTCAGGAAAGGTCAGATCTATGGCTTTAAGTTTAAACAGACTTTGCATGCAAAGGTGCAAGGAAAAAAAAAAACCCTGGATATTCTGTTTAAAAACAACCTATTAAGAAATAAACATTTTTCTGGGTTGCCAGAATTTCTAAGCGCAATCTTATTTTTAAAAAAGGAATCCTTAATTTTATTAACATACATTTATATAATTTCTCTGTGGTCTGCCTAGTAATGAAAATCAGCTGGCACAAATGGCGTATAATGCTGGGCTAACAAAGAGAATTCCCAGTTCAGCACATCCTGAACTTTACCAAGGCCCCTTCCCCAGGGACAGGCAACACAGCACTGTGATGTTGTCATTACCACTCCATCAATACTGCTTTGGAGTCTAGAGGTCCCTATGTTTTCTTTTCAAAATTTATTTTTGGACTGAAGGTATATAGCTTATAGATAGCACATGTGCTTAGCATGTGTAAGGGCCTCAATTGCATCCCCAGAATTCAAAAGAATTTACTAAAATAAAAGTGCTTCTTTAAACAAACACTTAGGACTTGAGAAGCAGCCCAATGTTAAAGAACACTCACACTCAGAGAGAACTGCAAATCCATTCCCAGCACTCACAGCAGGCAGCTCACCACTATGTGCAAGAATCCAGTGCTCTTTTCTGGCCTTGATGGCCTTGTTTGTGTACACATGTACACACACACACACACACACACACACACACACCATTAAAAATAAAATAAGGCTGGGCAGTGGTGGTGCACACGTTTAATCCCAGCAATTGGAAGGCAGAAGTAGGCAGATCTCAGTGAGTTGGAGGCCAGCCTGGTCTAGAAAGCGAGTTCCAGGACAGCCAAGACTGTTATACAGAGAAATTCTGTCTCGAAAAACCAAAAAATAATAGATAAATAAATAAATAAAATCACAAACTTACTGAGTGTCCTTGAATTTTTTTCTGTCCAAATATAGAGTGGGCAGGAGAGCGACTACAAATGACTACTGTCAGTTTTGCAGAGAAGGGACCTGTGTGAAACCTTTCTAGGGCTGGTCTCCCTCCCAGAAGTTACATCATCTCATATTCCCAGGCCGAGGGACAGCCATATAAGAAAATGACTGGGGGAGAGAAGAACAAAGTCCACACACACACACACTGTGTATCAAGCAGGAAACAGTAGCTGGGGAAAAGCACAGGGCTGGGCTAAAGACTTTAAGCTGACATTGGTGCTCTGGCCCTGAGCTCTCAATAGCTTTTATGGTGGGCCTGCATAGAGGGCCCCCAAATTTGTCTGCAACTCAGAAGTCTCAGGAACTTGGGATCAAAGATCAGTGCTATGCTCCAGACCCTCAGACTCTCTGATAAGCCAGCTAAACTACCACTTCCCAGAGAAATTTCCGTCCAGGTCATCGGGAGTCCATTGCTTGCTCTGTGGCTTACTGGTGCCTCCCAGATCTTCTCCAGCATCTATCTCCTCACCATTTACTCTCACTTCCACCAGACAGCACGCAGGGAGACAAGAGGCTCAGGGGGGTAGTGTATTAGGTGCAGGCCCCTTTCTTTCTGAGTTCCTTACTGTCCCTATTAAGGGTTAGTTATCACTGGACAGTGGGAGGTGAGACCTAGCTCATGTAAACCTGGGACAGAAGGCAGAGGAGAAAGTACAAGACATGATTCAGCTGTCCAATGCCATCCAAGCCAGTTTTGCAGCCGAGAATCTGGAACAATAACAAACTGCCTTTCTACAGACTACTAGATGATCATGAAAGGATAACAAGGGTACAAAACATCGCAGATACCAGTTCTCTACAGTGTTCATGCATTACATGCTCCAGTAATAATTATTCCTACAATCTGAAGGAGAAAATAAATCTTAGAGCATAGAAGGGACATGCTCATGGCACAGATCAGATTTAGAAATCTGAGCAAATTTCATATTTAGGCACTAGGGGTCAAAATATGACCTCTTTGTACATTACCCGATTTTGCTTTCATTAAAACAAATATCTGCATAGCTTTATATTGCACAAAAGACTGTTTTTGTTTTTCTTTGCTTGGCTTGTTTGTTTTGTTTTATATTATTATTATTATAATTTGGTGACAGCATTTCACTATGTAGGCAACACTAGCCAGAAACTCACAGTCCTGCTTTAGCCTCAGCAGTGCTGGGATTATAGGCAGGCAACATCATACCCAACTCAGAAGATCAGTTTTCATTACTACATTGTATGGTTTTTGAAGAAAGTGGTTTTGAATGATCTTCTTGACAGATTAAAAACTGAAAGTCAGAAGCGCCCTGAGCACGGAATGCTCTTCCTGCCATAAGTTCAAGAAGTTCTATTGCAGTATTGCCATTAGTGTGGCGGGCAGGGTTGGGGGAGAGCTCAGAACAGTCAAATGTCTACCTGACATTTCCCCTTTGAAAAAGACCACAAACCTCCAGAACCTCAGAGACAATTACATGGTAGCTGCCTGTCCCAAATATCCCTCCTCCCCAGGATCTGAAAAGTAATGCTAATATAATCAAGTTTGAGTCACACATGTAACTCCCAAGAGTACCTCCAAATAGATACAACAGAGGCAAAGTAAAAATGCAAATGATTATAGTTACCTTGAGGGTATGTGATAACATTCTACCAAAGTATGTGAGCAGTGTGTGTATGTGTATGTGTTATACATATGTATGTGTGCATGTTTTAGATGTCCTGTTTAGATTCATACCCATAGAATCAGAAAGAGAAAAATGTAATATGTTATGTTAAACAAAGATACCCATAAGTTGCCTCCTAGCTTTAAAATTTTAAGTCAGAATTCCAAACTGATGGTAGAACTTGATGTGAGCCGACATTTCAAGCTCAGAGATTTTCACAGAAACCCAGAACTGCAGGAAACAGTCATCTGAGTGACAGGCCCACTTTCCTAAGCTGACCCATTGCTGACTCAGGACCTGCAGTTTTCCAAGGCATTTAACACTGTCAATCCTTACATTGCAGAATTTCTCCCTGTGGACGGTGTCCTCAAAGTCAGAACTTGAGTAACAGGGTCTTGCACGCCCAGGTATAACAGTGAGGGATTAGTCACAGCAGTGGGCTTTCAAAGGACTGGTTCTCCATCTCAGCTCCACGTGTGAATCGCTGGCAGACATTTTAGAACTATGCTCTTCCCTAATCTAGACCAATGAGATCAGGGTTTCTGACTGTGTAGTCCCAGCATCAGCAACATAACTGTTGGAAAGCAATCAGAGACAGTAGCATTGCCAACATCCTGTCATTCCCTTCAGTGCCCCTGTCCCACATTACCCCATCCCCCTCCTCATCTATCCCATCTCAATTCCCAGCATCACTGTGATGCTGACTGTGCTGAACACACTAACAATAGAATCCTACTGAATCCATATCTCAGCTGGGAGGATTGAGATATATCCATGTAATCACATGCAACAGTTGGTCCATTTCACTGGTGTTTACTATCTCACTATGTGACTTTATTAAAAATGGTTTCCCACACCTATTATTGGTGCAAATTTGGACTGCTCTGAGTTTGGTGCTAAAACAATGCCAGTATCTATAAATATTCTTGGATATTTCTTTAGGTACACATATGTAGACATGCCCACAGGACATTATGCTCTAGAAGCAGAAATGCCAGGGCATAAATTATTTACATATTCAGGTCCAATAGATATGTCTAAACAAAAACTTTATCCACAAGTGTTACTTATACTGCCACTGGAGTATCCCAGAGTTCTGCCAGAACTCCGTGGGACTTTTAGACGCAAGCCTTTCTGGTGAGTGTACTGAAATATAGGATGGTGGTCTTCACTTTCAGTCCCAATGACAATGCTGAGAATGCTTCGAGTTCTCAGCCATGCAGCTGCCTGCCTGTGATGTATGTTTAAATCTCTTGCTTACTTTCCTGTTGTGTTGACCTTTCAGAAGGGATTTGTTTAAGGGGTATGTCAGCATGAGCAAGTATGAACGAAGCCATCATAATGCAGTCTACTAGTGTGTGTGGAACTGAAAACAGTCAAATGTTTTGAGTTGTCTGCATATCTAGGACATGAGCCTATTGCCGTATGTAAGATACATATGTCTCCTTTCCCTCTGAGGCTTAGTGTTTCCTCTCAGTGATATGCTTCAAGGGTCTGAACTTCTTCATCCTAACATAGTCCAATCTATAGGGTTTTTTTTCATCATGTCATTTTGTATCCTATTTAACAAACCATGGCCCATGCCAAGGTCATTCACATACTCTACTTTTGTCATCCAGAACAATGCTGTTCAACGGATGATAAAAATGGAGGATACATATAGTTTTAAATTTTCTAGTGCCTATTTTTTCAAAGTAAAAATAAACTGAAATTTATTTTAACTTTTTATATAACCCAATACTTCAAAAAATATTATCATTTTATGAGAAATCAGTATAAAAAGTATCAATGAGCTACTTTGTGTTTTCATCCATTTATTATTAAATATTTTTATTCCTAGTATGGGTATGTATGATGTGTGTGCATGATCATTCTGTGATATGTTTGTGGTGGTCAGAGGACAACACTCAGGAATTAGTTCTCTTCTTCCACCACAGATTCCAGGGATCAAACTCTGGTCATTGGCCTGTTCAGAAAGTGTTTTATCACTAAGCCATCTTGCCAGTCCCAAGCCATCTTGCCAGTCCCAGTCCCATGTTCTTTCTCTACAGGAACTTTATAAAATCTGGGTTGTGCTTTTTACATTTAAGCAATATATTCATTATTGGGCCAGTCACATTGTTAAACCCACCATAGGTCTAGAGGTTATTCTGTTTGGTCTGCTAAATCTAGATCAATATAGAGATCTGCATACATTTTAGGACAACAATCTTTCTTTCCACATGGATATCCAAACAGCTCCTAATTTCCTGTAGTGCTGAGGTCATGGATCACAAACACCAATATCCACAGATGGCCCTATAACATCCAGTCCACTCTACTGCTATGTTGTACCTCTCCTCTAAACCCCCCAGTAGATGTCTCCTTCATATCAGTGTTAAGAACCAGCTCTGAGCAACTTTATAAAGTGGAAAGGAAGATGAAAGTTAAGATCACTATGTATCAAGTATCCCTATATGATAAGATTTCAGGAAAGTGTGTGTGTGTGGAGGGGGCAGTGGGTTGGTCAGTAACTGAAGTACCACCTGGCTGAAAAGTATTTCTTACTGTCAATAATGTTTAAAAACATTTGAAAGTGACAGCAACAGTGTATCCTATGAAACAAATGTTTGCCTGTTATTTTTCATTCATCATTTCGGGGAGCTACTATGTTTTGTTCCCACACAGTTCACAGACAAGAATTCCACTTCCAGCAGACAGTTCTTGGAAACCATCCATGTAGAGGCAGTTGGAGTTAACGGAATGGGAGGAGCTCATTAGGGGACCCTATAACTTTGACCCAAAGTAGAACATGGCAAGGGTCCTGTTACGTGCACAGCATCACAGAAGAGCATAATTTAAGTTTTCTTCGCATCAGCATATTTTATGTTTTTATAGTTTTATCCCCAGGTCAAACAAGAAAACAAACTTTGAAGAAAAGAAATTGAAGCCAATTTAGGTATCAAACTTGAGCAATCTTCATTATTAAAAGAAAAAAAAAAGAACTGTTCTGAGAATTTTTGCTTGAATCTTGAAATGATTAGTTTACTGCTGGCCTGTGTCAGGCTCAATATAATCAACAAGTATTTATTGACTGTCTGATAAAATAAGCCTGACAAAAGAATCAAAATAAGACAAACTGGCCTTGTTCCAGCAGACAAATACGCCATGGAGAAGTAAATGATTTATCACAAAAGCGTTCCTCATAAAGTACTTCATTTTAGAATATAGATATAGCAAATAATGTCTCAAGCCCCTTAGTAAAATAGAATAGTATAACAGATAATTACTATTTCAAATAACCTTGTAGCAGCCCTGCTTGTAAGTTTTATATTCTTCTTATCAATGAGAAATATACATAACTTTGGGGTTCCTTTTCTAATTGTATACATACACACAGGTTAGGTTTGTATATAACAATATTGAGCAGAAAAACTTGAGGATTTTGGTTAAAAAATCTTAGCTGGCAGTAGTGGTATTTGTTTGTTTGTATACTGCAATTTGTAGAAGTCAACAGGCTGAAGCAGGAGGATTACAATAAATAACAGGCATGGGCTACATAGTGAGGTGAAAGCCAACCTTAGATAGATGGTGAGTCCTTCTTGGGAAGCCCGTATGTGTATGTGTGCGTGCACACATGTGTGCGTGTGTGTGCATGTGTGTGTGTGTAAATTAGAAGTACAGGAGTCAAGTTCAGGCTTAGCATGTACCAGGCCTTGGGTTTGATCTCCACCTTGAAAAAAGTGGGAAAAGGACAAAAAAAAAGAATGAATTTGGGGACCAGTCCAAGGGAAGCTTCCCTCTCAGCTGGAACGTCTGTTACTCACACAGCAGCGCAGGTCCTTTCTCTCCACAGACATCCAGCAGGAATGCCAATGAAAAGAAGGCGAACGGCTGTGAGAACAAACCCGCACCCCTTAGCTTTACGTTCTGAGGAGCATGTAGGCCCAGACAAAAACATTTTATTTCTTACCCTTAGGAAAGGTAAAATCTTTTGAAGGTTACCCAAGGCATACTCTCTTCTTCCCACAGCTGTCTTATATTCGTCACCAGACAGTCTTTCTTGGGCTCCCAGGTGTGATAGAAAACTCTGGAGAGTACACACCAGCTGGTGAGTCTGCCATCAGCAGAAAGCCCCGGTTCTGTATGAGGTCAAAGAATCTTTTCTGTTTTGTTTTGTTTTTTGAGACAAGGTTTCTGTGTAGCTTTGGAGCCTGTCTTAGAACTCACTCTGTAGACCAGGGTGGTCTTGAACTCACAGAGATCTGCCTGTCTCTGCCTCCTGAGTGCTGGGATTAAAGACGTGTGCCACCACCGCCTGGCAGAGGTCAGAGTGTTACCTTCTCCACTCCATCACTAGCTGGGGATTATAAGCACTATTTACTTACTTTAAGTAAGTTTTAGCTTAGTATAATATGCCACAATTTAAAATGTTCAACTAAAGGGCATATCTTAAGTTGACAAGTACAGTAAGGCAGGAAAATGATAAGTGATGGCTGCCCCGAGCTTAGGGAGCGAAGCCTCACTATCACATGGCCTTGCTCATATGGTCAAATGTCTGTGAGCCTGTCTAGAGCAGCACGCAGCTCTGGACTTCCCTAGGCAACTGAAGTAGGTGAACCACACACTTGGGCTACGTGAGGGCCGTGTGGTACGTAGCACTATGGAGGCTTTAAGGAGAAGGGGGGAAAGCAAAGTGAGGGCACTGAGAGGATTCCCCCATCTTCCTCCCTTTGTCTTTTTGACATGATACCTGCTGCAGCTCCTCAGGAGTTAAAGTTAGGAACAGACTGCCGAAAGTACAATTCTCCCAAACATATTACATTTACTTACTCGTGTGTGTGTGAGTGTGTGTGTGTGTGGGTGTTACACACTCTCAAACACATCACAGTGCATCGGGGGGGGTGTGTAACAGGACAAAATGCAGGGTTTGCCCACTCCTGAGTGCTGATGGTCTTGAGGCTAGAGCACACGGAAAACATTCACCAATAACGACAAAATGGGAAACAAGTACTGTTTATCAAGAGCCACAATTGCCATGGAGAAGACACCTAACATCTGCCTTTCTATTCATCATAACACCCAACCTTACGTGACAGACATTACAATAGCATGCTTGCAGATGAGGAAATCAAAGTTTGAAGAATTTTACTGGCCTGGCTAGGTCACAGTTAGCAGGAAACAGTGACTCACATTCAAATCTTCCTTGTCTACATTCTGTCGAGCACACCACGCCTTCACCCCAATCTATAACAAAATAGGGTTGATGTTTAAGCTTTTTTTTAAATAAGCTACCAAGTTGGAATGTTTTCTTATAAGACTCCAATATCTCAAATAATTGACAAATGAGATTTCCCAGAATTGAAAGAACTTCTTTACAGCAAGGAAACTATAGGCAGAATGAACAGGCAGTCTGAAGAATGTGAGAAAACCTTTGCAAGCTATATTTCTGGCAGGGCTAATGTCTAGAAAATATAAAGAACTGTGGAAGTCAAATACCACAAAAATGTACCAATTGATAAGAGAGCTGTGGAATTAAACATACAGTTCTTATAAGAAGAAATACAAATTGCCAATACATATTTCCTAAAAGTAAATCTTAATCCTAATCGATTGGGGAAATGAAAATTAAAACTACTTTGAGATTCCCTCTTACCAAACCAGAATGGTTATCAGTGGGAAAACAAGTGGCAGCAAACACTGTGAGTATGCGGGAAAGTGCAAGGCTTACTGACTGTTGGTAGGAGTGCAAACTGGTGCACCACTATGGAAAACAGAGTGGAGGGGTCTCAAAAGGCTAAAATCAGAATTACCACATGACCCAGCTTCTGGGCATGCACTAAAGGATGCTATGTCCAGCCACAGAGACACTTGTGCATCCTTGTTCACTATTGCTCTATCCACAATAGCCAGGAGATGGAACCAGTTGAGATTTCATCAACATATGAATGGATAATAAAAAACTGATACATACAGACAACAGGATTTTATTCAGCGGTAAAGAAAAATAAAATTAAAAAATTCACGAGAGGAGCTAGTAAGATGGCTCCAAGGTTAAGAGCACAAACTGCTCTTGCACAGGACCCAAGTATATTTCCCAGCACCCATGTCAGGTGGACCACAACCACCTAGGCAATCCAACACCTGCTTCTGGGCCCTGTGGGCTCCTACAGCTACATGAACATACCTTCATACGGATGTATGCACATGAATATAGTAGATAAAATACCTCACTAAAAAATGCACAGACAATGGATAAAAACAGATAATATTACACTAAATAAGGTGACCCAGACTCAGAAAGACAAATACTGCACGTTCCTTCAGATGCACAACCTAGCTTCATTTCTTATTTACACAGAGGTATTTATGTGGGGCTGGGTGTGGACAGAGGGGTCAGAAAATTAAAAGAGCTTCATGGGAGAGGAGACAGACTAACGGTGGAAGAAGGACACGAGAACATATGTGATATGAAAGAGAAGGTGGAATTACTGAGAGCAGAAAGGGACAGTTCAGGAGAGCAGGGAGATGGCAGAAGGGAGCCAATCAAAATTAAATACTCATAAAACACCATAAGAAAAACTTTTACTTTTCATGCTAGTTTAAATTTTTTTTGAATGATTCCAAGTTGGAATGTTTAAATGTTATCATGGGCTTTGGAAATTCCGATGTTAAGAACACAGGAAGGCTAATGGAATAAAGAATGAAAATCCTTGAATTTTGGTATGTAAAAGGGCACAAAAGTTTTGCTTTTCTCACTGAGTGATGCCATTCTAATACACATTGAAGCTAAACTTTCTCATGTGGAAGGTGTATATATTATAAACTCCATCTCCTTGAATTAAATGAGAAAATACATATATATACAGCAAGAACTGCATAACAAATAGAGATTGTAGCCAACGCAACTAACCAACGTTTAGAATTAATAAATTAATTTATTAATTAACAGTAAATATAGACATTACCAAGAATCATCTTCAAAATTGTGTTACTCAATTTGGTTGCTATTTTAGAAATATTTAAATAGTTATTACCCATATGCGTCTACTATCTCCTTAAAGTATTTTTCTTTTGGCCAGCAATCCTATGAATAAAATTATAATTAAAATTCCCTTTTGAAGTATAAAAATAAAAAGGTTTTTAGGAAGACAAAAAGGAAGAAAGTTAAAAGTTTGAACTCTCAGGCATGGTAGAGAAAGCACACACAGGCTGGGATGTAGCTCAGTGGTAGGTCATTTACTCAGCTTACATAAGGGCTTGGGTTCCTTCCCAAGCAAGACAGATAGACAGACAGAACACACAAAGAGAAAGGGCCAGAGGTAGAGAAAGGGGACATTGAGCATCAATGGTTAAAGAATAAATTAATATTCATCACCTAGACAGTCCCAAAGGTTTCACTCCCTAGAGCTGTGTAAAGATTTTCCAGAAAGTGATAATTTTTTTACAAGAACTTCTTTCCTAAGATTTTGTTCAATTTAGGAAAAATAAAGTTTTGCTTTGTTATGCTGCATGAGGCTAACTGCTTTAGTCAGTCAGCTAATTTCTTTGGAGCCTGACAAGGAGTATTACATCCCTAAAGACAAGTCTAACTTAGAAAAGTTTGTCACTGGGGTCAGCAAGTCATGCCTGCTCTATGCTGAAGGCCCTATGGCATGGTTTGAAATGGATTTGACAGGCCTCCCAGTCGGCACAGTGGCCACATTGTTCATGTCATCTTGAGCCAGGCTTTCCTAAAACCCAGCTGTGTGTGAGTTCAGTACCTAAGCCACTCTCCCCATCCCTTTAAGGGATCAGCTGCAACTCAGCTGACAGCAAAGTGAGAGAGCCAGGAGCATGGTCTGGACTCCAAGTTTCCTCTCCACTGCTAAAGCACTGCTGAAGTCAGTCTTCAAGCAGGAGGCTCCAACCCCTTCCTGAGTCTCTCCCAGAACATCACGGCAAAACCAGGCATTTTCATTCTTTCTCTCTCTCTCCTCCCTACCCTACAACCACACACACACACACAGAGAGAGAGAGAGAGAGAGAGAGAGAGAGGGAGAGAGAGTCAAGAGAACGCTGTATGGAATTTCCCCAATACGTCTCACAGAGCTGACGCCTACCTTCCCAAAGCGTCAAGCTGCAGAAAATGTTCCTCGCCTATGAGAAGCAACCAGAGAGGCTTCCCGTTCCAGCCAGCTCTGCTCTCATCAGAGAGCAACACACCTCATCCGTATGTAAGCCCTGAAATTCTTGCAGAGACCCACCCTCGAAAGTTGCAAGTCAAGATTTCTGACTGAGGGCAGTTAGTCACGTGAGGCAAAGTTACTGGATGGCACCGTCAGGTTCTTCCAGATGGGATGTCGCTTCCTGTTTCACCAATGGGAGAAGCAAAACCCAGAGCCTGATCAGACACTGACTTACAAATGCATCCATTGCCTCATCACCACGGCCTCTGGTGTACACAAGCATTACTCAGCCGCGGAAAAGGTGGTTTCGCTGTTTGCACTGAAGGAAAGGAGCTTAGGTGGCTGGCCACAGAGGAACTTGAAACACTGTCGACAGGTTGCACTCTGCTATGAGCTGGTTTGACAACTATAGAACACTCCAGTAGCTGCAAATCCTAGCAGAGGTTTAGACAACTAAACCATCATCACTAACACTACTACTGACCGTCAGACTCTTCCACGGAGGAGTGCCAGACACAGAATATGGTTTCTCTCTCATATTCCAGTGATGGGAGCAAAATCTATTTAAAGAAAAATTACAGCAACAAAAATAAATAAATATAAAGAGGGAAGAAAGGAAAGAAGAAGGGAGGGATGGAGGGAGGGAAGGAAGAAAAGAAGGAAGGAAGGAAAGAAAGAAAGAAAAAATAGTCTAGCAATGTTTTCTTTTTAAGCAGTCAGTTGTAATTCACCTTGTTTTTGTTTCGGTCTCATAGCGCAATCACCATAGAGAAACAGGAGCCTATTAACAGGGATTAGGACAGGGACAGTGCTTGAAGTGCTTCAGTTTCAAAAGGGAATACACACATGATAGGGGTTTATTTGAGGCTGTGTGCTGTCGGGGGCAGCTCCACTTTCTCTTGTGGAAGAGAAGCCAGCTCTGGGCTTGGGTTGTTATTCAAAGGTGCTCTGACAGGAAGAAAGCTCCAACAAGTTGATTCACGTATCCTGTAAAGCAGCACCGGCATCCTTGGCGCTTCTGCAACACCGCCCCCTCTGCCAGTGGATCCCGAGAGCACCTCACCAGCTGCCAACTGGTGAAAGCCTTTCCCTTTTTTCTGTCAGCTGCTTAATGATGAGAAAACTTAAAAAGACCAGAAATGGGGAAAAGGCGATGCCAGTTTCAAATAAACAGAAACTACAACGCGTCTTGAATTTTACTACTGGATTTAGTTCACAGAAAGAGAACTGATAGAGCCCTTTCATTCAACACTCGCTCATGCAATTCTTCCTAGATTTTCTTTGTGCAGACGTTTTCTATTAAAAAGTTAATGAATTTAGTGCATTATTTGGGGGTGGATATGGTTTATGCCTGTAATCCCAGCATATTAAGCGCAAGGGGATCAACTATGTTCAAGGTTAGCCTGAGCAACACAGTAAGTTTCAGGCCAGGCTGGGTTACAGAGTGAGACCCTGTCTCACAAGACCAAAGCAAACAAACATCTTTAGATAGGAGGGCTGAACGCCAGAAGGTCACTAGGAGGGTAGATGGTCAATTTAAGTCACTCTCAATTGTCCTCAGGAGACTGCTGTGAACTTGCCTGGCTCTCTGACATGCCTTTCCAGATCTAGTCCAACTCGTTGCTCCCTTGCTCACTTTCCTAATTAAAGTATTTTTTTTCTCATTCCCTCACTCTTGCTGATAGCCTTGACCTTCCCTCTAGAGGATCAAGAGCAGCCTGCACCAGGATACCCCTCTGCCCTTTGCTCTCAGGGAGCAGAAGCAAAATGGATGCTTGGGCTGTTCCTTGTGCCTCTCTCAAGCTCTCGTAACCATAAGTCCTGCTGTGCTTAGACCTGTATTTCCAGACCAGCTGCCCAGCTTAACTGCTTCCCATTATATCAGGGAGCCTCAAGTGGCAGGCCTTCCAGCTCTTCTATTCCCGAGGCTGAGAACAGTGCCCAGATGGTCAAATAACCAGGAGTAGCCATGCCACACTCATCTTCATGTCAGGAATATCTGGGGGATGATGATTTTCCTAAATATTATTCTGGATCCTTCCCCCAGTTAAACAAATCAAAAGAGAATCACATTTTTTGTCTCTTCTATAATAAAATTCACATTATCTCCTAATGAAACATAATGCTCATATCAAGCAGAAATTATTTCACATGTTCCAGTACATCCTATATAATGAAAAGAGTCTTATTAGTGCTGTTGTCTTTGGGGGTGGTGCTTGGGATTGAACCCAGAGACTTGTATATGTTAAATATGTTGTCTACCAGAGTCCCAGGCCCAGCACCAACTCCTGCCTCTTTTGAGTCACTGTCAAGGAGCAGTCCTGTCTTCTGCAGGAACACATTGCAAAACTTCTTTAGAGGGAGGAGAGAAGAGGACCGTGAGGGTTTGTCAATTATGACCTCTCTGGGGCTGAAGATCTAAGTGTCAGGGTCCTTTGCTGTGCAGCTCCTTCTGGAAGGTGCCCCCAGGGCACAGGGGGTATGTGGTGTGATGTGGGATTCCCCTCTGTATTCTGTGAATATGGTTTATTATCATTTGTTAATAAAGAAGCTGTTTTGGCCAATGGCTTAGCAGAGTAAAGCCAGGCGGGAAATCAGAACAGATAGAGAGAGAGAGTAGGCAGAGTCAAAGCGAAACCATGTAGCTGCCAAAGAAGACAGATGCCGGACCCTTACCAGTAGGCCACAGCCTCGTGGCAATACACAGATTAATAGAAATGGGTTAATTTAAGATGCAAGAGTTAGTTAATAAGAAGCCTGAGCTAATAGACCAAGCAGTGTTGTAATTGATATAGTTTCTGTGTGATTATTTGGGTCTGGGCAGCCAAAAAATGAACGAGCAGTCTTTGCTTTACATGGGTGCAAAAAGGAATGGGAGCCTCTAAAAGTACCTCAAGGGAATTCCTTTCTTTATTTAATTTCTCACTTGTGCCCTACTACAGTGTATTCAGTAGTTAGTTGACTGTTAATAGAAGAGAGAACCTCCAAAGAAAGACAGACAGAACAAGGTACCCATGGGGTACTGCAGCTTAAGTGATACTCAACTCCCTCATTTTATGAGTGAACTTTAAGAGTGGAGCCATTAAATCCAGGTTCTATTTTGAATTTTCAGTAATAGATATTAAGTCATGAAGTCAAGGAGAATATTAATGATTTTAGAGCACACTTTAGAGGCAGCTATCATACCTCTGACAAATAAAAAGTAAACAATGAAGCAGGATTCTAGTGGGTCAGTTTTACAGGAGCAAAAGGAGACACATTACAAAACTGCCTAGTTCTTACACAGAGAACAAGCCAATGGTCAGATGTCAACATAGTAACTCATGTGGTAAGTACCTACCTAGTTCATTTACATAGTGAAGTAGGGAATTAAATAGGCAAACCCAATTAAGTTTTTGGCGGGCCACTTGTGAACTCAGAAGAGCAGGATACAGATGGACTCTGGGATTCAGCAGGAAGAGGACAAGATAATGTGCCAAAGGCTCTGCGCAGGAGCGAAGAGCAACAGCTTCAGGAGTGAGCACAGGAGAAAGCAGAGGAGCATGCCTGCTAGCTGCAGGTGATGCTATGAATCAGAGGAGAATATGCGAGGTAGAAGGCATCCTTGTTTCTCTGCCAAGAAGCTCCATGGAGGCAGCTTTCACCTTAATCTAACTGGACCCATGTTCTTAACTGTCACCATCAACAAACTTGATCTTCATATAATGTTTAATCTTGTCATGTTTTCACACTTTTCAAATGCTAAAGTTTATGCATAGACAAGACTTTAAATGAAAATGACAGGGAGCCCTGGTATCCTGCAGTGCACACATGTGTGTGGCTCCTGCAAGACATGATGAAATGAACACTCTTACCATTAAGATTTAAAAATATATTTTTATATTTTTTATGTGTCTGTGTGTGTGTGCTGTGATATATGTGTGCAAATCAGAAGACAACAAGCACAAGTCAGTTCTTTTTCCTCTCTACCACATAGGTTCCAGAGATAAAGCTCAGGCCATCAAGATTGCTGGCAAGCACCTTTACTCACTGAAGCATCTCACCTGACCACAGGATTTCCTAAAGGACATGCTTAGACACTTAAACCCTTGGATCGACATCTACACCAAAGAATAGAAAGGTTACATGATATTGACACAGACCAGTAACCTCTCCCATTATGACTCACACAAATCCTCAAACAGATTACAGGATTATAAAACCTGAATTTTGTCTTTCTTTTCCTACTGTACCCTGTTTCAGCACTTCCCTGGCCTGGTGGAAGGCTCCCTAGCATATAATCCAAGAGGCTACTCTTTGAGAAAGATTACCTATAGTCAATGAGCCCCAGGAGAGAAGGCTCTTACTCACTCATCCTCCCTACGGCACCCTCCCTGTCCCTCAGTCCCTCAGCACAAAGCCCACCCACTATCCTGCACCATTTTCCCCTAAGTTACCTAGCTCCATCTAACTTACCCTCTTCCCAGTTTATTTATACACTCCCCGCTTAAACTCTAGGAGGGCTGGGATTTCTGGCTGGCCTGCCTAGGGCTGAATTCCTGGGGAGAGAGTAATTAGAGCCATTCCTGCAGCCCTAGAATTCAATGTCAACAGTGTAGTGTATTTGTCTGGGTACTTTCCATTGCACCCCTTCCTCTCTACCACAAAGGTATTTGCTGGACTCTTTCAAAACCTGAAGAGAGTATTACACATGGTGAAGAGGGCCAGTTCTGCTGTGGGTTTCCTAGGAGGTGGGGAAATTTTATCCTCAAAGAATTAAGTCTATCACATACTGAGGACTTGAGAGAAATAATTTTTAGCATTGCTTTTCATATCCTCACGTATATGGCCTGTCAATACAAGCATCTCTTAGCCAGATGGTCATAGTCACTTGTGCACTCAGCCCTTGGCCATGCATAGTCCTCATGACTGAAGAAGACATGATTTGATTTGGTTCCTCTAGAAAATTTTGGCTGCTAAGGCCCACTTGGTACAAAAAAAGTCTTATTTTTATTAATTGTGTGACTAAAGATAAACCGCTTAGTTCACAACAGGAAACCAGTATCAACAGCAGCATCATTAGTGCTGTGAAACATCAGTCAGTCTATATAAAGTAAGCTCCTCAATGGTACTGTATGGATGGAGGCTGTGATTATAGCTATCATAATGATCGGTACTCTTAATTTATAGGCTTTTAGTCTTACGTTATTTTGTAACAGGTTTTAGTGTGCATCCAGAATTAGTTTATCCAATTAAAACTTGAGTGTAACAACTGTGTAAAGTCTCCATGTTGCAACCACTTCTGGTCTCTGAATGTCACATTCACTAGCTAATTCCCTTGGCTAATAGTTATTAGGTTCATACTATGTGCCAGACACATCATCTGTTTTGAAGGAATTATAGATCTCAAGAATAAAAATAGAGTATGAACTAGACAGACATACATTTCCATAGATGAGCAAAAACATTCACAGATCTTTTATACAGAGGTATAGAAGAAAATGTCCATATGTATTTGTGGGGTGCATATATTTTTATGCTCCAGCACAGCTGAGAAGATGGACTCTCCAACATTTGTCACCTTGAAATCCCAACTGAAAAGCATGTTTTATGAGCTGTGGACTACAAATAAAGAACTAGAACTATATAATATGGAATCAAGAAACAGATGGAAGAGGGCAGATAAAGTTTCACCACCTCAAATAACCAATTCCATGACTATCTCAGTATGTAGATGGAACTGGTTAGGGTGAGCATCTGTGATCCCTCTCCTTGACTTGTGCTGAATCATCTCAGGAAATGTTCCTTGTGCTTTGGATGGACTCATGAGAGTTGCATAAGCACTAGCCAGTAGGAGAAATAGGTGCTAAGCAAGGATTAGCGCTTGAGTAAATATTTTTGGATACTCAATGCTATGTCATGGGTGAACAAGATGAAGAAACAAAACACATTGTATTTACTGACCCATTTTCACGCAGCACACTGTACAAGAGGCCTTTAATACAGAGATCAACACAATGACTTTGACCTTGAGGAGAAATGATCAATCTCCCTTGTCTTCTCATTCTACTTCCTATCTGGTGTCTTATTGTGCCACCTACATGCACCCATACCCCCTACACACACAAACCAAAAACAACCTGCTTGAGAAACCAAAGATCCTTAAGAACAGATACCTCTCTCTAGCCTATGGATTCTCTAATGAGAAAAACAAACAAACAAAAACCATGGAGAGCCTTATGAAAAACACAAATAACATCAAGTGTCATGATTCAAGCCATCCAGGATCTATTCCTAAGAACATGGCACCAATATCTATTGACTTCTGACGAAGGCTGTGGTTATGCCAGAGGCCCCACGACAGCTTTAGATTCAGCTTGATGACAGGGGCTGTTCAGTGCCTTCTCTCACTCTTTGATGATCTCCAGACTTTCAGGGGACAGATCTCACTCAAACTTTTTCCCTCATTGGGCACACTATAGCTTTTAAAACATTCATGGTGACCTGAACATTCTAAGGTGACCAGAAGTGACGCTGAGATAGATTCTAATACACAAAGTTGTTCCCTCATAAAGCTGCCCACACTTAAAAAAACAGCTTCTAGCAAATTGCTTACTGCTGTAGAAGTTAGGCATCTTTCTATCTTTATCTATCTATCTATCTATCATCCATCTATTGCCTATATCTTTCTATCTCTATCTATCTATCTAGCATCTACTATCTATCTATTGCCTATATCTATCTATCTATCATCTATCTATTGCCCATATCTATCTATCTCTATCTATCTAGCATCTACTATCTATCTATTGCCTCTATCTATCTATCTATCATCTATCTATTGCCTATATCTATCTATATCTATCTATCTAGCATTTACTATCTATCTATTGACTCTATCTATCTATCTATCTATCTATCATCTATCTATTGCCTATATCTATCTATATCTATCTATCTAGCATTTACTATCTATCTATTGCCTCTATCTATCTATCTATCTATCTATCTATCTATCTATCTATCTATCTATCTATCTATTGCATATCTCTCTCTATCTATCTATCTATCATCTACTATCTATCTATTGCCTATATCTATCTATCTATCTATCTATCTATCTATCTATCTATGGTGCTGGGGTGAGAACCCAGAGTCTTGCACATGCTAGAAAATGCTCTATCACTGAACTATATCCCAGCCCCAAAGTTACTGATTTTCTATGTCAGTTGCATTAAATCTAAACTTCTAGGATTGCTTACTTCTTACCACTTTATGTGATTTCCACCTTATTCCCTATGAGATACCAATACTAATCTCCCCTTTAGTTGATTCAAGGGCAGTACTCACTCTGACCTGGAATCATCTCCCATAAGGGGTTCTTATCCAAGACCCTACCATTTCTTCTAGGACAGTGTCTCTTGAATCACCTCTCCCTTCCTTGACTATGTCTTACCATACACAATACATTTTAGTTCATCCTTGAGTACTACAGCATGAACTACTGTTATAACACAACTCGATCAGAGGGATGTGTGTGTAATATGTATGTATGTGTATATATATGTATATATATATGCATAAATATGTAGGCATGTGCCCTGTCTCTACTAGGATGTCATTACTGAACTCAAGAAATCTCCCCCAAGAAATATTACAGGATTTGTAAGACACCCTTGGCATATATCAAGAGTATGAAAACAGACTTCTACCTAAGACAGTGCCATCTGTTATTTTATTTCATGGTAACCCATATATTCCTCCCCTGTTTGAAGCTTTATATTCTTCCTTTTTTTGATTCCTCTTTTCAGTATATTTTCATTCTTTTGAGAACTATTTATTGAATGCTTCCTGTGTGTGAAAGTAGACAAATCCTACAGACCATACATTTAAAGTCCCTGCATTCTACCTGCTTTGAGCTACAGCTTTGCCTGTGCCAATGAAAAGCAATTGAGTTTCTTAAATGGAATTGCCTTGGCTTGAGCCTATCAACAGGCCAAGTGAAAGCCCAATACTTTGGAAGGAGCTAAAGTATAGGAACAGAACTCTACATACCAAGTTGATTATGAGGGGTTCCTTAGTGCCTTTCATGAAGACCTTCAATAAGGAAAATCTGCCCCATGAGACTGGTTCTGACATCATCTCACCTGTTTCCCTCTGAGCAGTGACAGAAAGTGTTCCGTGGGGTGGGATGATATCTCTTCACTTATCTTTTTTTAGATGGATGATTCCCAGTTTTCATGAAATAATCTTACCAAGCAATAGCTCTTCATAAAAGAAACCAGATGCAAAAGCAAAGTTTATGAAAAGTGAATGTTCCGAAGTGCTTACTTAGATCAATAACTTAGAATATTTACTCATTTATACACTTATTGCACTCCTGCCACAACAGTTATGATATTAGTAAAAAGGAAAACATAAAATAGTTTGCATGTTAAATTGTCTGTAAGACCCCTGTACACCACAACATATTAAATCACAAGATATTAGCCATCAATAAATAAAGTTCAGATTGAACAGAGAAGAAGTAAATACACTAGAAAATTATCTTCTAGAAATATGGTACAAAGTGTTAGGTATTTAAAATCCTTAACATCAAAATTGATCAATGAGTCCATTAGCAAATAAAAATATAGTATATGAAAATAACTAGAGCCAAAGACTTAAGTACATTAAACTTTAGCCATCTTTCATTCATACTGATGTGGACCAGACACTCAGAAGGGGCACACAGAAAGATCGTGAGTTCAAGGGTAGCCTGGTTACCTGCTAAGGCTTTGTTTCAAAAATAAAATGAAACAAAACAACAAACTGAAATAAAGGGGGTGGAGGTGGGGTTGTCAATAGTAGAGTTCTTGCCTAGTATGTGTAGGCCCCGCCCCTGAGTTCAATTCTTAGATTAAAACCAAACTGACCAAAAATTAGACTGTCACCAGCAAAATCCCTTTAGCCTCAAAGCTTCCTGTGAAAGTAATAACTGGAAAGCAAAATTCCTGGAGTACTGAATGTCTTTACTAGGTTTCAGTGGAGACAAAACAGAGCAAAGAGGCTGTATGGCCACACGTGGCAACAAAAGAGGCAGTGTGTAGGTCATGCATACTTTCACGGCAACAAAGATGGCTCACAGCTTCTGGAGTCGCCAACCGGCACAGTGACCCACACACTCAAGCAGCTCTGCCATTCCTTGCACGTCAGAAATGGCATGTACTGATGGCAATGGGTCAGATAGCCAAAACCATGCCTGCCAACGCTATGAAAAGTCAGTATGAAGCCTGGAGTCAGATGGAGACAAAACACCACTTAACTCTACCTCAGTTTCAATCAAGTAAACAAGGAAGAGGATTACTACTGTAGAGGTACTTTCTGCACGTGTAATGTATTTATCCTGGTCTAAACAAATGACTTAATGCTGAATGCTTTAATTTCTTTAAAAAAGGTTTAAAGCTATTAAGTTTATCCACTGTTGATGAAAGATGACTTATAGGGGATTAATCTCTCCAATTCTATAAACCACCTAGGCTTTTCCTCACTGATTCCAGTTGAGTTTAAAACATTTTGCTTTCTTTCTCTTTGGGGGGAAAGAGAAGATGGGGCCCTGGGGATCGTATCCGGGGTCTCCCCCTGAGCCACACCTCCCATTTGCAAGCCATTTTCCATTTTCTGAAAAGGTGAAAGAAAGAATTTGGTAAACAGCAAGTTTGGGGATGATTTAGGCCTCTGCACTGGGACTACAAGCAAAAGGGCGCATGTCTCCTTTATCTCAAAGGTCCCAGCACCTAGAATTGCAGTATGTCCCAGGAACATCCCAGGTCTTGGTGCATTTTGAATGAAGGGGTATGTGTAGTGGTGTGTGGAGCTATGGCATGGGGAGGCTGAAGAGAGGAAATCAAAGCTCACCGAAAGAGGCTTCGGGGCTGGAAGAAAAGGCCATTGGTGGCATGGAAAGGCCATTGGTGGCATGGAAAGGCAAGTCTAAATTCAGTCCACCTCAGTCAGTCTCCAGGGCTTCCCACTAAATTCCATTCTTTTAGCAATCAGAAGAAATCTGGGTTAGATCTGCTAACCTAAATGAAGACACAACTCAGTAACATTTCACATCACAAAAAACACAGCAGGTGCAGCCAAATATGCAAATCCCCAGGCACAATAGCCTGAGATGTCTCAATTACTTTTACCAGGTTACATGTGCAGTGGCTACACAAAGAGCAGGAGAGCAGGCTTTACTGTCGCTGCCCTTACTTGGGGCTTGGAACTGAACCCCAGTTCCACCTGTGCAGCCACAAGGCTTTTAGTCTTAAGAGTGTATGTGTTGTGGGGCGTAATTTAGCTTGCGACGGGCTGGGGCACAGCTTCTACCTGTTCAGGGAACAGCGGCCCTGGCCAACATGGACACAGGGCCTAGGCTTTTAGGGGACAGGGACCCTGTGTGGTGTCCGTGGTCCCAATAATTCCTGGGCCTCTAAGGAATAAAGACACAATGTTGGCTTGTGCGAGGACAGGGATCCTCATCATCATGGACCCAAGGTCATCTGGGCCTTTAAAGGACAGGAATCCTGCCTTGGCCTGTGCGGGTTGGGGCCTGAAAGTTGCCTGGCCAGCATAGGCCCCAAAGACTTCTGGCCCTTTAGGGAACATGGACCAAACCCTGGCCGGGCCCGGTATGGGAAATGGGAAGCATCAGCCCTAGTGTGGGTCTGAGCTGCACAAATACAAGTGGGAGGACCTGCGGGTGGCCCGTCGGAACACCTCACCTGCTCTAAACCCGTCGGCCTCCTCACCTCTCTCCTGGGCGCCGAGAAGAAGCGTCTTGAAAGCCGCGAGGCAGGCTGTGCAGCGGTGCATTCTGGGAAGGCCACCAAGCCCTCCGCTTGGAAGGGAAGTGTCTGCACTGAGTTTAAAGAGGATAGCTTGGTTTGTGGGTGCTCCCTGATGTCAGTTACTTCGGTTCATCCCAACGGGAACCTGATTGGTTGACAGAGGCATCATGAGTGGAAGCTCTTGCTCAAGCTACCTGGTGGAGGAAGGGAAGCAGCTGGGTTTAACACAGTGAATGCTGTCAGTGGTCTATACCCCTGGCAAGCTGGTGATGAGAGGAAGGGTTAGATATTCTAGAATAATTCTATAAGCATTTGTGTGCTCTCTTACCTGACAAACCCGAAAATCTTTGATTGCAAGGTTGAATTAACAGAGACGGGGATAAATAGAAACGGCTGCTGCAAAGAAGAGAGTCTTATTTTCCTGCATATTTGGTTAAAATGAAAATCTAGCTATTTATGCAAGAGCTAGAAAGTGTAAGGGGAAATTAGGGTTAGAACATCTAAATTCTGACTTCACTAACTTTAGACTATGCTGACTTCCAGCTTTAAAATGTCCTTTTAAAATGATGACTTCCTCAGTAAAATGAGAGCAACAAGTTTTTGTATGTTAGGAGGGTTAAATGAGATAATGGTTAAAAAGCCTTAAGAATAATATTTGGTGCCGGGCAGTGGTGGCACACACTTTTAATCCCAGCACTCAGGAAGCTGAGGCAGGCGGATGTCTGTGAGTTTGAGGCCATCCTGGTCTACAAGAGCTAGTTCCAGGACAAGCACCAAAACTACACAGAGAAATCCTGTCTCAAAAATAATAATAATAATATTTGGTGAAACTGAGCACTCAGGAGATAGCTACTTTTGAGATTAAGAATATATAAAACGTATCTGCTTTCTGCTATGTTAATAGGCAGCCGAATTATGGAGTCTTGTTAAATCTCATCTTAGGTTTGCCATGAAATAAAAAACAAACACTAAGTGGAGGAGATAAAAAGACAAGAAGCTGGATAACTGGACAGACATGTCTGAAAAGAAATTGTAAGGAAGAAGAAAAATCATAGATTTAAAACCTGCTAGGCTGGGGGTGCAAAGCAGTTGGTAGAGTGCTTGTCTATGGGGGTATGAAGTCTGGGGTTCCATCCTCAACACCCCATCAAATGGGCTGTGGCAGTGCATTCCAGGAACCCCAGTGCTTGGTCGATAGAAATGAGAGGATCAGAGAATTTAAAGTCATCATCATGTACATAGTAAGTTCAAGGTCAGCCTGGGCTATGAGAGACCTTGCCTCAAAAAAAAAAAAAGTGCAAGATTAACCTGCTCAGGAGAGGACAAAAGGTCGAGCACAGAGATCAAATGACAATGGGTTGACACTGAAGTCAACTGGGAATGCCGGGGTGGAGTTGAGGACAGCCTCCCCAAACACAGGAGGGAGATCATCGATGAAGGTGAGTTTTAAAGGTTGGGGTTAGAAAGCAGAAACAGTCTACAAACAATAACTGGATTTTTATCTCACTCCAGCCAGAACAACTCTAAGCAATGAAACAAAAATACTGCTGAGAGGGTAAAAGCACTGTCAAGTAAGCTCTGGCATGACATATACAATACTTATCATGTTTTGTAGTGGTTCTCAACCTGTGGGCCATGACCCCTTTGGGTCAAACAACACTTTCACAGGGGTAGTATAACAGACATCCTGTCTATCAGATATTTGCATCGCAGTTTATAACTAGAGAAATGACAGTTATGAAGGAGTAGTGGAATAATTTTATGGTTGGGTTCACAACAACATGAGGAACTGTGTTAAAGGGTTGCAGCGTTAGGAAGGCTGAGAGCCGCTGATGTAAGGCACGAGTTCTCAAAAGAGAATCACCTCAGGACAATTTGAATTTCAGGGACAAGAAATTAGGAAGCAGAATTGCATAGTAAAGTTAAAATGCCCACAAGAGACTGGCCTCAATCTTTTAAAGATAGTAAAGTCCAGAAACAATGCAGCAGCAAAATGGTAGCTGCTAGGGAAGAGGTTAAAAAAAAAAAAAAAAGAACAACAACAACAACAACAAAAAACTAATCCCAGGGTTGGGAAGATGGCACAGTGTGTAAGCAGGAGGGTGCCGGCTCAGATCCCCACACCCCATAATGACATACCTGTCATCAACACTGGAGAGTCCTGTGGGGTTCCTTGCTAGCCAATCTGGCCAATTTGACAAGTTCCAGGTTGGGCAAGAGACCATGTTCAAAAATTAGGGTGGAAAGTGATAGAGGAAGACATCTGACATCAAATTCTGGCTTCCACTTGTGAACACATATAACTATGTGTACACACACACACACACACACACACACACACACACACACACACACACACAGAGTCTTCAGACAACTTTGTCACTGAGAAAAACGAAATAAATGACAAACCAAACATACATTCAGATGTTGAAAAGCTCAGGAAACCTATTCTTTTTTTCTTGGGAAAGCAAGCAGGGAATACTGGGAGGGAATACTCTCAAGAGAAAAGTCAAAATAAGATTAGCTCTATGGACATTTTATGAGTTAAGATTACATAGTAATACCATAATGATAACAAAAATGTTTTTTTAAAAACCCATAAATACAAAGAATAAAATTTAAATAAAATATGTATACTATAAACATTTGTGGAAATAGCCATTTGGTCATGAATTCTGATGAAAGTACAATTGATCGCAAAGCTGGAGAAGGTAGAAAGGTGGATGTTACTAAATGCTGCAGACAAGGAGGTCTATGTCTTCAGCCTTTGCATGCTTCTGCAACTGAGACTCATGGAAGGTTGTGTAACTGAATGAGAGATTAGTAAAAATTTTGACAGTAACAAAAGGTTTCTGAATGGGCACAGAGCAAAACCTAGTCCAAAAGAAATGAATCCAAGATGTCTCTGGCAGCACACGCCTGTGTTGTAGCCCAAGACTCCACTGTGGCCTTGTGCTGAATACACAACATGTCTTTTGCACAGGAATGCATGCATGCTCACCCCATAGCACTAAAGAGCTTTACTGCAAACACCTTGGTTCAGATTCAAAACCTTGGGCTATAAATTACACTGTCTTTAACTATATGTGCTAAAATTTCTACTGTTCTAGAATCATAATGGCCTAATTACAGAAAACAAATACTTTTTAAATATTTTCCTATCATTTCTTAGTATTACCAAATTAGCATAACTTTGAATTGTATTGTGTTGGAATGTTTAATTTCCAAAATTGCTGTCTGTATTGCTAACCTTTCTTTTGAAAAATGCTAAATGAGTTTTGGCTTTGGTTTGATTCCTGAAATGGGTCTACTATTTTTGTTCTGTGAGTTTATATGAGATGGCATTCTTAGCACTGATGATTATATAAACACAACATTGATCAACACAAAATGTTGAAGGTGCTATGCATTCTGAAGTCTTATTCAGCCAAGATTTCTTTATTATATATGTGTATGTGCTGCTGCGTGTGTACAGGTACATGCATGCATGCATGTGAGCAGAGAGAACAGAGGCTGGTGCTGGGTGACTTCCTCAGTCATTCTCCATCGTCTTTCTTGAGCCAGGGGGCCAGGGTCTGTCACTGAACCTGAAGGTCCTGGGTTTGGCAAGACTGTCTGGTCAGTAAGTCCCTGGGGCCCACCTTTCTTCACCATTTAGCTTTGGGATTATAGCGATGTATTACCATGCCTGGCTTTTCTGTGGGTGCTTAGGCTAGGACTGGGGCTCTCATGCTGCATGACCAATACTTTACTAACTGAGCCATCGCCCCAGCCCCCGGTAGTTATTTACATTGAAATAAATATGCACAATCATCTCATTTACATCTGTCTTCTATAGATGATAAAACACATACACAGCAAAGAATTCTTTAAAAGTAAGCTTATGATTTGTTATCAGCAAATATGTGATCTGTATTCCTATTTTATATATCTAGATATTCAGAATCTCATAAACATTTCTTGGGTGAAAGGGGCCGAGGAAGAAAGAGCTTAAGAAGTCTGAGGACCCTTGGACTATGAGAAAGAATGTTAAACTCCATTTGTTGTTGTTTGTGACCGGGTTTTGAACAGGCTAGATATGTATTTTACCACTGAGATACCCCATCTGTCTCAAGCATGGTTTGGTTGTTTATCTGGAAAAAGTATAGAAAAGTAATAATTTATACAGTTCAAAATGGTTAAATATATTTTCCAGATAACTGTCCTGAGTCAGCTTCCACAGCTCCTTGGGTGTAAAGGCGGTGGGAGTAGTGACGAAGGAGAAGCTCACGCTCAGCCTTCATCCCAGCGAGGTTAGCCTTGGGCTGTCTCTTAGAGTACACTCCACAGCAGTGTGGATTTGCAAAATGCTTCATTTTAGTCTTTTTCCTCTTCAGGGAGCAAGTATGAAATTCACAACAAGAAACAAATTAACAGTCTAAACATATGTAAAGATAGAAAATAATTCAATGAAATTTTTTGATTGTGCTTATAATACACAATGGGTTAATTATATAAAATGGGTTTATCAGCTATTTCTTCTAAATGATCAGACCAAAGAAATCATATCAAGACACTTAGATTGAAGGTGATATGCTAGAGATGTAGTTCAGTGTTAGAGTACTTGCTTAGCATGCCTAGGGCCGGAGGTTCAATCTATAGTGCTATAAATTCATTAAATGGATAACTGTGATGTAATGTACTGCAGAATCTCAAAGCCTTGTCCTGGATTATCTCAACGCCTTCTCTAGATACCATGGTATTGTGTCCCCCCCACCCCAAGCCCAAAGATGACTCACAGCCTAAGCCGTATAGCCTGTATTCATCTATTACATTAGGCTGGGTTTCCAGCACCACCTGCTTTTGCATGTCACTATTTCAAATGGCATGCTGGTGTACTTACGAAGCCAGCCTCCCACGGTGGGTGTGTCACCTGGCTCATCTGTAACAACTGTGATGACCCACTGTCTCTGGAGGTGGCCCTTGGCCACCATAGCAGACTATTAACAAATGAAATAAGCAATAATGTTTGTTTGCTTTGGACATGGAATCCTGGCGACCCATCAGGAACTCAGCGTTCTTTTCAGATCTGTTTCCTAACCTAAAACGGAAGGCAGGCTGTTTGGCTCACACAAATTCTTCAGAGACTTGGGTTGTTGTGACCACTTTCAGACATCTTCCTGACTCAATTATTAATTTGCGATAGATGTCACCAGTGAAGGGGAGAAAGACTTTATGCTCAGCTTTCTCTCTGCATGTATACCACATCATCTGCTGTGCATAGAAAAGTGAAATACAGGAGGACATATGCCAAGACTTGAGGTGTGACTTAAGGGGAGTATTTGTTTGCAAGGTACAAATCCTTGGGTTCAACATTCAGCATGTCCATTTCAAGGAAAAATACTATACGTCCAAGCAAGGACTGCTATCTGCCAACAATTTACTAAAAACCTTTATCTTTATTATACAGAAAAGCAGCAAAATGAGGAAAAAAATAAGAAGAATGTTCCATACAGGCATTCATTGTGGTTTGTAGAAACGACAAAAATATCCAGAGATTCGGAGATAGAGAAACCTGCCCTTTCTTGCAATTTATTGGATAACTTTTTAACAATGTCACTAGCAATTACAAATGTGCTGTGCTTCAACAGAGATTAAAACATTTAAACACACAACCACTCCACCAGTAAAGATATGTACATACATACATACATACATACAGACAGACAGACAGACAGACATATCTTTGTGGGTTTGGTGCTCCATGCCTGTAATCCCATCACTTAGGAGTCCCAAATGGGAGGATGACATGTTCCAGGCCAGCCTAGACTACAGTGAAGCAAGAGCTGTCTCAAAAACCTCAAATTAAACTAACCAGAAAAGCAAGACACATATAAGCCTATCAGC
The DNA here is from genome assembly GCA_004026605.1 of Ondatra zibethicus. Classification (NCBI taxonomy): domain Eukaryota; kingdom Metazoa; phylum Chordata; class Mammalia; order Rodentia; family Cricetidae; genus Ondatra; species Ondatra zibethicus. The sequence continues at coordinate 5,734 of PVIU01013759.1, read as the reverse complement.
ATTCTTACCTTCCAGTGTTCTTCATGTAACTCATGCTTGAAACCCTACCGCCTTCAGCAATTAAGCAGCTCCCAGCTTAAACACTAAGCTTTGGAATGAAGAGATGGCTCAGGGACTAAAAGCATGTACTGCTGTTACAGAGGACCTGAGTTCAGTTGCCAGTTGGGTGGCTCATAATCTCTAGTAACTCCAGCTCCAGGGGATATGATGCCCTCTTTTGGCCTCTGTGGACAGAGGCACTTATATGGTATTCTCTCTCTCTCTCTCTCTCTCTCTCTCTCTCTCTCTCTCTCTCTCTCTCTCTCTCTCTCTCACACACACACACACACACACACACACACACACACCCCAATAAAAATATATCATAAAACAAACAAGCTTTTCATGATGGAAAGGAAGTGGAGCACAGAGCACACACAGTTTTCAATGCTTCTGTTTAAACCAGAGACCTAAAGCATAAAAATAAAGCTGAATTCCTGAAAAGAAGAAACACGTAATCTAGGGTCTTCATAAACAGCCATTTCACCCCATATGGAAATCAGACAACAGTTAAGTCCAATAACTTCATAAAGCTAAGTTTCAACTGCAAATTTCAACAGGGGCCACTTTTGGCTTCTACTATGCTTAAACACTAAATACACCCATGATGCCATTAGATGGGGGATACATGGCTTTAACCTAAAGGCCTTGGTCTGAGTTTCAACTCCATCATTCTGAGAATAATCAGACCATTCAAAATTAGTTTGCTATTCTGATCTATGACAATAGAGTCAAGAAAGGCATTTCCTCCACCCCTCCCACCAGCAAAAGAAGAGAAGGAAGGATTTTAGGAGCCAGAGAGGTCAAGAACACCACAAGAACACCCACAGAAACAACCAAACAGGGCTCATGGGGGCTCACAGAGACTGAACTGACAATCAGAGTCTGCATGGGCCTGACCTAGGCCCTTTGTATATATGTTATGGTTGTGCTTCCTTGGAGTTCCTGTGGGACCCTAACAGTGAGAGCAGAGGCTGCCTCTGACTCTTCTGTCAGCTTTTGAGATCCTTTCCCTCTTACTGGGTTGCCTCCCACAGTCTTAATATGAGGGGAAATACCTAGTCTTGTTGCAACATGATATGCCATGTTTGGTTGATATCCCTGGGAGGTCGGCCCTTTTTTGATGGGCAACAGAAGAGGAGTGGATATTGGGGTAAAGGGGGTTGGGGAGGAGGAACTGGGTCGAGAAGAGAGAAGGGAAGGGAAATTGTGGTTGGGATGTACCCTATGAGAAAAAGAGAAACAAAAAAACAAACGAACCAATAAATAAGCATTCACTGGGTGTGGAAGTATATGCTTTTAATATCAGCACTTAGGAGAAAGGCTAAATTTATAAAATATGTATATATTAATAAAGCCCAGTGTAGGGCATGGTGATATACAACTTTAATCCCAGCACTTTGGAAGACAGAGGCAGGAGGACCTCTGAGAGTTCGAGGCCAGCCTGGTCTACAAAGAGAGCTTCAAGATAGCCAGGGCTGTTACAGGGACAAACCCTATTTTGAAAAAACAAAATTAAATAAATAGATGTAAATCAAAATAAAATAAAATTAGTTTGTTATTCTGATCTATGACAGTAGAGTTAAGAAAGGTATTTTTTCCCCCTCAGCTCAGTTTGCAAATGGCCATTTCAGTAAAGCAAGGTAACTTCGCATGCTGTCATGAATGAGACCGGTCATAGCTCAATATGTAGGTCACATTTCCAAATACCTGTGCCTCGCAGGTCTGCTGAATGGCACCTCAGTGGGTTGTGTCACAGAATAGGGTATGGGCCCCACACATTAGAGGAAGAGGTGGGAAGATGGGCGGCAGGTAAAGTGGGTGGCCAGAGTAATGTCAGTGGACTGGAATTTCCCTTTCCATGACAGAGTTAAACTGTTTCTGATTTGGATGGCATGTTACTACCCTGTTATACTAGGGTGGCCACCCAAGATTCCAGTACTCTGATGGCACAGAAAACACAAAGAGGTTGAAAAACACTGTCCTTGTGTGGACCGCCTTCTCCCTTTCCCTGTGTATTTGGGTCTGACTAAATTGGCTTCCCCAAATGTACCAACAACTAAATCATTTTGAATTAATTTTAATCCTGTTTTTCCACCCCTACTGCTGTAATCTCCCATTTAGTCCCCCTTCCAAAGACTTTCATGAGAATGTGGAGACAGATTCTACTCAGACCCTCGACACCCCTCTTTCCCTGTTGTCTCTGACTGTCTTCAAGGCAAACATATCTTCAACAACTGCCATATCTGCCTGTAAACAGCTCCCATACCTTGTTCTAATGGTGACCTTCTGATTTTCAGCAGAGGTTTTCTGTCTGATGGCCATCATCTTGAGATGACAGTGCTGAAAGTCACTAGGTGAAAATTTAGTTCGTTATTTTCCTCACAAGACTCATTCTTCATTTATTTAGTGGTCATCACCATCATCATCATAACCATCATCATCATCACATCACCATCATCAGCATTGCCATCACCACCACCACCGTCATCATCATTGCCATTGCCATCACTACCACACCATCACCACCATCATCATTGCCATCACCACCACCACCACCATCATCACCACCATCATCCTCATTGCCATCATCATCATCACCACCACCACCACCACCACCATCACCACCTTCATCACCACCATCACCATCATCCTCATTGCCATCATCATCACCACCACCACCACCGCCATCACCACCTTCATCACCATCATCACCAGCAGTTCTGTGTATGAACTTTTCACAGGTAGATTCCCCTTTCAGTTACACTTGCCCATTGTTTAGACTTCATCTCTTAGTCCTAACACATTTTTCTTGAATTTTTCAGTTTCTGTTATTGTTTTAAAAGGATTTGCTTCCTGCTTACTACCTTTTAGTGTCATGTTGCTTATACTCTTAACCCGGATGCTATTGGATCAACTCCTTCCTCATTTAATATGTTGTGTTGGCTCTGGCTTCCACTTTCCCCATCACTCTTCCCAGGGCCTGATGATTGGACTGTTCACACCAGTGGGTGGGGCACTTGCGTGCCCATTGATATCAGTGCACATAGGGAGGTTTGCCACTGTGGGCTTCACTCGGCAGGACTTGGTTGAGGCATTCCTTCCGGTGAATCTCCACTGCCAATCTCTTCAGATGTTCCTCTTGCCTTGGATTCCTCAGAAAAGTCTCTTCTAGCTTCCTGCTTGGAGTCTGGGTGTCCTGGGAATGCATGTCGAGCAGAATATGGGGAGGGAGTGGTTTTCAACATTTAGTCTTTTCGTGCAAGTGTTGCTCCTAACATCCACCATACTTGATGTCCCCCAGTTCAAAGACACTCCCTGTGGAACATGAACCTCTATTCTGCTAGCATTGGTTAGAACAGTGTCTTAGGTTCATGGAATGACTGTCATGGAATTTACTTGCATTTGGCCAAAAGCCCTGCATTTGGTCAGATCTCCACTGCCTACAGAGACGACTCAAATTCCTCAGTCATCTGACCCGGGTCATCTGTGTCATCTGACCTGACTACTCTTTCAAGCATCATCCCACCCCCACCACACTCATCCCACCCTCACCACACTTATCACACCCCACCCCCACACTAACAGCTGCACCAATTTCCATTTCCCCACATCCATGACCCCGTGCCTCAAGGACAGGAAACAAATCACAGAGAGGTATGGGAGGATGTTGGGGCCAGAATACCTGGATGCCTCCACTTGGCTTAGCCAACTGCTTTTCCAGCTGGTCATCTTGCAAGTGACGTCATCAGCAAACCAGGACTAGTCACAGCGCCACCATCACTTCTGGGAGTTGAAGAGCACCTTGATGAGGAGCTGGCATCCAGGGAGTGTGTATGAGCTTCAAGTTCTAATTCTCTCTATACATCGGCCTTCCCCAGGACATTCTCCAGCTCCTGGAGAGGAATCTCCTCTCGTTTGTGGTGTCTACGGCATGACAGCTGCTGGACACTGGAGACAATGTAAAAAGAACCTGACAAATGGAAAGACCGCTGACCGCTGATTCAAGTGTAATGTGACAGACGCTATGCTAGAGACAGAATCAAGTGCAGAGAATACAGGGCCGATCAGAACTAATGGTCCAGAACCAACTGGGACAGGTTCCCGGACCCGAAACCTGGAAGGCCCTTGCCAAAACAAAACAAAAAAAAACATGTAAGGGCCAGCGGCTGAGTGGGTAACAGTGGATGGGGAGGCTGTCAATGAGGCTAGGCCTCACACAGCCTGCTTGGACTCTATACTTTGCTCTGTGACTAGTGTATACCAAATTGATCAGCCCAGCATGCTAGGTGTACTAGATTATTATGGGGCACCAAAGCGTCTATTACTAAAAATAGCTGCAGAGTGGCTACTTGACATTTTAAAAACAAGTTAAGAATACATTTCCAGGAGTGGGCAAAAGGTAGCGGAAACAAAATGCCTTTTTGTTCTGCACGGTTCAGAGAATAATCTATAAAAGTCATGTTTTTGGGTTTGAATGTGTTTGTTAAATATACAGCAAGCATAAGAATAAATAGTGAGTAGCAGATAGAGAGACACAGCAGATAGACAGCAAAACGTCAATCAGACAATCAAAACATCCAGCAGAACATCAACCACCGGAATTATCCAACTGAGTGCAAACAAAAGTAACGTCATCAAATCAGGGCTTGTCGGGATCCAGGAGAAACTATCTGGGGAAACTGAGCATGAGCTGGAGTTCCCATTTACTGGGAGCCCAGGCAGAACACCTCCTTCAGTGAAGCTTCCAAATGAACAAATAACAGCAGTACAGATAACATCAGCAAATCTGGGTCTCAAAACACCCAGTGGAGGGCCTCCACTCCACGGTCCAACTTAAGACATCTTTCCCACTGCAGGCACTTTTATAGCCTGGGATAAACAACAGTGTCTGCACTCTTGGGCTGTGTGGCCCTCCCTGGCAGAGTTACAGGGACCAGGGCATCTTCAGACAAGTGACATTTTGAGATAAACACACGGGGGTTTGGGGAAGGAGGTGGCAGACTTCTCAATGAGCTCATATACTTGCCTGACAGTAAATACATTTACCCACTGAGCCATCTTCTAACACCATATATACTATAAAAAACCATTACAGGACAAGAACTTCCATGGCGTGAGGTGTCAGCCACCTAGGTGGATGTGTGTAGATAAATGACAGGAGAATGATGCAGTATAATAAGGGAATATCCATGATTTTGGCTTCATGGTTGGGGGCAGCAACATGGGGTCCTGGAAGTCATGACTTTGAATACCAAACAATAATCACATATATAAATGCATGAAGATGTGAATATGTGTTGCTCCTAGCTCAATACTTTTCTTAAACAAATGGAGACCCAGTATATTCCTTTCTGGTTTTTGCTGGAGAAGTTTCATATTTCCAACACAGATGCAATGCATTTTTATAGGTGTGTCATATTCCACATCTAGCCTTGTCTTTTACAATGTATAATCTTTGATTACATATTCTTTTGTTTGCTAATTCCTTGATCTTACTAACTATGAAAGAGGCTTAGGCTTAGTGGACCTGGTCTGTAGACCCAGCTCCTAGGGAGACCCTCTTGCACACAGGAGTGTGAGAATAAACAAATAGCAGAACTAAAAGTAAGCAGGAGTAGAGATAAAGCCCAGCACTACAAGGCTTACCTAGCAACTGCAAGGCCTTGAACTACAACAAATCATTGAAATTCTT